>SNQJ01S0071407.1:67869-78387 GCA_010110895.2 Picea sitchensis | reverse complement strand
TGCAGATGTTTTTATGGTTGATGTGTGTTGATCGAGTACTGTCTATGTGGATGCAGGTGACCAGTATAGATGATGTCGGTTCACTAGAGGGAGATGAATTGGTCACGCCTAAGGGAGGAAATGACCAATGAGGAGTCGGCGGTCCGTGATACTTTGGCAGCTTGTGGGGTGTTGAATTTTTTTGAGTGCCCCCTGATATGGGCCTAGGAATTTTTACTACAGTTCCTCATTAGGATGTGGGATCTGAATCGACATTGATTCATGGTG
Organism: Picea sitchensis; assembly: GCA_010110895.2. Lineage (NCBI taxonomy): Eukaryota > Viridiplantae > Streptophyta > Pinopsida > Pinales > Pinaceae > Picea > Picea sitchensis. Next base: position 78,120 of record SNQJ01S0071407.1, on the reverse strand, counting down.
CGGGGTGAGTATCTAGCCTTCACTGTGGTGGAGGATATATAATTTCTGACTGGGCTCCCTTTTCAGGGAACTCCATTACCAACGAATCCTGTGCTACCGGGGGATCGACAGTTGGTTACACTAGCCGAGAGGTATTGTCTAGAGGAGAACTTCAAGTCGAGTTCTGTGGTTAGTATTGGGGTGATGGATTCCATTTCACATCGTTGCATGGCAGTGATGATAGTGAGAGTATATGGGTCTCTTGTGACTCAGCGAATCAGTGGGGGTTAGTTGAGGGCGATGCAGAGGGCACTGGCAAGTGAGCATTTTTCCTGGGGCTTGATTTTGCACGGCAAGATGGTAGGGAAACTTGACAGGTGTCGTGTTGTAGACTTAGGGGAGTTAGTATTTGGGTCTATCTTGGTGGTGTGGTTCTTAGAGTGGGTATTTTATACTAACAATAATACACACACACATTAATCAAGACATTAATGTATCCCATTACTTAAACAAATATATTAGATGATTACCTATATCTTCATTGAAATAATCTAAATCATTACATATTTAATCAATGATGTAACATTTTACAACAACATACATTTTTTTTTCTAAGTAAGAAGGGGTTTGATTTTCTATTTATACCTGAACAAAATATACAGAGATAAAAGTATGGCCATAAGAAAAGCCAAATGTATATCTAGAAATAATAAACCTGTTGGCACGCCTAGAGGGAAACCAGACTGGTTGTCGAAAAATGAAAAAGGAGTATGTCTATGAGAGTAATTATCCTTTGTATTGCTTGATACATCTAGACCATGGCTACTAAAAACAACTAAATCATCTAATAGACTTGTACATAGGAAACTAAAAACCATTTCTTGACAATCAATCATTGAGAACATGAACTTGGGGTGGCTTCGATGGTTGGGTTGAATCTTGCAAAGGCGAAGGAGGAGGAGGTCGTGGAGACGAGGAAGCCCCTTTTTCACCAGCTATTTAAAATGCCCCACCATGTTTTTTCACCAACTAGGATGTCATTGTGATGATAAAACTGAGTTGATGCTCCAGTGTATCCATTCTATGAGAGATATTTCTGAGTTCACATTCCTGAGACTTCATATTCCGGGCATTAGAGTTTTTATGTGCTAGTAGAGTTCCACTGTCCCGTGGAATTTTGAATCTGTATTCATATTCCTAGTGCAAGGCAGGTTGAGAATAACTATCTGCACCTTCCTGTCAACATCTCTTTCCTCATTGTGAGCCTAAATAGATTACACCTCCTCCTCCAAACTAGCCATGGAATCTCAAATCGAATGCTCTAATTTGGAGTCGTAATGCTCAGTCGCTTCCTCAACTGTCATGGAGGCCTTTGTCTGATACTCAGACTCCTTTCATGCCTTTCTCTTTTAAGACTCCATGATATCCTGAACATCCACCTGTAGACCCCCAGAATCGATACAACAAACCACCAAATTTCCCAATCGTGGAACTCCCAAATGCAGAATGAAATGAAAAGAAACAACATTCGTCAAACCAAGAATAGGCCTTCAAATATTACCCTGATTTTGAAACTTCCTCCCATGCATGGATATGATACCCACCAAGATGAATCCATTCTCCACTTCATTCACCATTGATGGACTCATAATGATCAATCGATGATGAAACCTACAATCTGTATTGGATTTCAACCTACAATGTCTTCTTCAAATCATGTTCAAAAGATATTGTATTCATGCTTGGAGTATAAGGTGTTAGTAATAGAAGTCTCACCTAGACTGTTATAGGTGTGAGCCTAATACCCATCATAAAAACTTGTATATTTTTAAAGATAAGAGTTTATTTCAAAATGTAGTGAATGCGTGAGAAAATCATTTTAAACATCAACACAAAACTTCCATAAATATATATCAACAAGAAAGGCTTGAATAGTCTCAGATTAGAAAGATGGAAGACTTAGCATGAACGGTAGAATACATGCATCAGGTTGCATTAGGTAATTCTGAAACACATATAGTGGAAAACTCGTTAAGTAGGAACTTCCTAATCAACAAGATAAATTACTTAAACAACCCTTACACATGTAAAACAAAGTAAATCATTCACTGCATCCGGAACAAGTACCAAGATGAATTATTCACCAATAACAAGCATAAAAGCAAAGGTGAAACATAGAATATGGAGAAAAGAATGAATTGATCATTAACTACTCAAGATTCTTAAGTTCGATACATACAATCTGGAAACTCTGTTACAGTTGAAAAACTAAAATATGAGTCCCAATTTACAACCTTGAATCATCTAATGGAGTTACATTACACTTTTTTATAGAAAAATACATTCAAAAATATCCTTAGAACTCGCCACCTAGCTCCTACATAGGATCTTGCACTTTAGATATGTGTGGCAATGAGTAATCATCAAAAATGTAACAAGATGCTATATCTAGGATGTGTTTGGCAGCGTTGAATGCAACTACAACAAACTCATTACATGTAGCTTAACTGAAACTAGATCCTCGGGGAAGTTATCCTTTTATGTCCAATTGATTCTTAGAGATATTTTTGAACCTTATCTAACAAATGGTAGCCTTCAAGAACTCAAAATCCACATAACTATCAGGTTTTTAACGCCTATGCTGCAAACTGTTCCAAAATAAACAACTCATAGTGGCTTCAACAACACGTTGCAAACTTTCCTGTAGGTGTGCCTTTGCCCTCGACACTTGTCAATTTATATTAAAACTATGCAAAAACCTTCAAATATTTTTTAGAACCCACTACAACCTTCCGAATCATAAAGTAACTTTACAAAAAGTCATATGAATATCATAATAGCAACCTAAGATGAATTAATTTATGTGGGTTATAAGCCTGCAAAACAAAATACATCATGGAACAATGTTTATGTTGATACAGAAATGATGCCTCATCTCCTTATCCTAGTGGCCACTCATGCCAACATGTCTAGGTTTTGTTTTGCATTTTGTTCCCTCAATTGTTGTACTTCATCCTTCAACTTATTTTTCTCTGCTTGATGGGATATATTTAGCTTGTACATGTTCTTCATCTTCCTACATAGAGATATGGATCTTTTAAACCAATGTTTTTCCTTTTTAATATTTTATTCACCCATATCTATAAATTTATTAAGATGGATCTTGGCATGCATATTTTCTTTCTTCAATTGTTCATTTTCATCCTTTGCCTCTTTCAACTTCTTCCTAAGCCTTTTAAAAATAAGATCCCTCTCATCAAAAAGATACTTTATCTCAATGATTCCTATTTTTTTTTATAGAGGCTTAGTTTTGTCTATTGGTTGAGATGATGTCGTGGATATACCTTCTTATATAGAGGCATGATGCTTTTCTACTGATCTAGTGACAGGTCTTCTAGGCTTGACAACTTCTACAACAATAGGTGAAGAAAATACAAGTTTCTTTCCCTTCAAACTCTTTTTTTTTACTAAAGGATGTTCCCATAGGTGAAGGCTATGCCATAGCAGAAGTTTTTTCATCAGGAGGTTGTGAAGGACCTTCAACTATCTTATCAATAGATTGAATGGACTTATCCCTTTTGGTCATCTTCCTCTGTTTACTTGACTCTAAGTGAACAGTCTTCTCAGCAAGAGTAGGTGTTTGTCTCTTTGGCTGTGGTGTATGAGAAACATTTGGATGAAAGTGTGATGTAGCTAGGAAAGAATCCCAAACAGTATTAGTCTTCTTCAACTCTTCCAATACTATCATTTTGATCATAACAAAATGAAAAACACTGGTATCCACCTACTTAGATTTATCTTGGACTCTCTCTGACATTTTCCCAATGCTTTTGAATAGATAAAAGGGTAAGTTAATGGAATATTTCCCAGTAAAATGCAGTAACAAGCTAATATGGTATTGATAGACCATATTGAACCTTCCTTCACAAGTGAAATACCTCTTAATAACTCTGATCATTTTGTCTAAATACTCCAACATATGATTTCTTGGCACTCCCTTGGAGAGCTTATCTCCTTGATATTCAGGATTTAGGAACTCCTTATAAAATGTAGAATTCAAGGACATGGCTTTAAACCATTTTTCACCATGAACATGTATCTTTGTGGTTGTAGAAATATACTTCTTTGAAACCTAAAACTCCAATGCACCCACTTTAGTATTTTTCACACTGAAATTAATTCAAAACTACTTGGCAACCTCGGGATGTCCTCTTTGCATTTTCTCACAAAAAATCAGGCAACCCACTCTCTAAAATGCTTCTCTTAAAAATGATTATGAGTTTATAAGCTATAGGTCATGGGGCTCAACCCTAACAAATTCTCCTCCTCTATGAACCTTCTTACCTTGTTGATTGTCCATTATAGATAATTTAAAAGATTTCTCCTTTTGATAACAATTTCTACAAACTAATGATGAAAACTGATGAATTAGGTTTTGATTGTTTGATATTTGCAAAAACAGGGTTTTCTATATAAAATAAGAGATGGGAAGAAAGGATGAAAACCTGTACACTAAGTAAAACTCTAACATGGGATAAATATGGAAACTATTTAAAACAAAGCATTAGTAGCGTAGTTTCTCAGTTTGCAATGTGCACATGAAGTTTGTAGCCTGCATATGAAGTTTGCAGCGAATGACTTTTAGACTAGGGTTTTTTAATCAAAAGATTTTGTGAAGTGACAGGTCTGAAAAGAAAATGATTTGAACAAGATGATATTTCAAACCTCGATGAAAATACTATCAACGAGGGTTTTTTCAAATGGGAAAAAAGAGGGTTGGTAGCACAATTAATTTGTAGTGTGTAAAATGAAAACATTCCACAACACTAACTAGAATTTGAAGCAGATAAATTCATGGCCATAGAAAACATATGCAACTTATATTTTTGTATAAAAAACAAGAGACTTGAGTCTATAAATTCTTAAGATACAAGGACTATATAAACTAACCAAGTGAAAGAAGTTTTGCAGCGCAAATACTTTGGAACAGTTTGTAGCGCATAGAAAATTTGCAGCAATAAGAGTTTGATTATGATCAACCTTCAGGCAGTGAAATTGAGCATCTAAACATGGTACCTAGTATATATGAATCTCATCTTTTGTCTCATACACTAAACTGACAGTTTCTAGAAGCCTTTAATCCTCCTTCAACTACTACAGGAAATTCCCAGTGCCACAATTTAAACCAGTTTGCATCACGCTTTGTTTAAAATTATAAACCTACTTCTAAAACTGACTTGAAGGAAAATTGATGAATAGATGGCACTGAAAAATAATAAAATAACAATTACCACATTCCCAAAACATGATGGTATTTGATTAGTGCATGATGTACTTTCTTGATCTGTTGTGAACTTTTAGGCGAGTTTGCAATAGGTTGACTTGACATATGAATTGACCCCCAAATGATTAGATACAACATGAAAAACCTTTGTACACATTTTTTAGATACAACACTTGATAATGATGACCTTTGAACCAAAGGTGTGACCAACACTTTCCCTTTTTTTGTAATGATGATGACCACTATCATGACACCAAGACTCTCACATGGACTATGATCAGTTTCCTTGACTCATGAAACAATTCAAAACATGATGTATTTAGATAAGACATGAATGAAAAACCTAAAATAAATTTACCTATGAATCAAACCTAGAAGCTTAAAAACTTTGACCCCTATACATCCTATGTGCTAGCATCTGGGTCCATAGGGGATGGAGACCTCTCTGTGAGGATCCAAGAACATTGTAGTTCCAATGCCTTATCCATTAGGAAATGAGTCATTATTAAAATAAAATAAAACAAACTAAACACATTGGTATTTACAATGAAATAAATCCACTGATGGCTTTTAGAAAATAACTTTTTGAGAAAATGCCAATTGACTGGGCCACCCAAAATTTCAACATCCACCAAATTCTACAGCTTAAAAGTATTATTTTGCAAAACTTCAAAAAATTTAAAAGGACCAACCCAAAGATATTTGAATTTACCATGTTTTCCTTCATCCTTCCTCTGAGAATCCCACTTAAATACCAGGTCTCAAAGCTAAAAATAGTCCTTCTTCACCTTCTTGTCAAAAAATTATTTGATTTTTTGTTGATGACTCTGTTAGTCCCTAAAATTGCACTTGACTGTGAGAGGGAAAGCTAGGGCATCATCAGGTTATTGCAATAGTATTTTAAGGGTTTTATGAATTGGCTTTTTAAAAGGGTGGTTGAAAACTGGTTCAAGTTTTCAAGGTAAACATAAATTTCAGAATAAGGGCAAGAGATATCCCACTGACTGGTTAAAGGGTGGCCACATAGATAGATCAGAAAAATAAGGAAAATAAAGAAAGGAAATATGAAGTCTTCATTTTGTTAACCTCACATAGATTTCTTATCTCAAAATATAATTAAGAAACAAGAACATGTGCTTGTACATCAAATCTTGATAATAATAATAAAAGCAAATTCTTCACTGCATTAATTAAGACTAAGAAAATAATGCATTGCAATTGAAAAATGATTTTAAGCAAGAAGAGAAAAAGAACATGAAAGAAGAGAAAGTTTGGCCATCAATATGTCTTTGCCATTAAATATCAAGATAGAATAAAACTATCTTACAAGGAGTTCAAAACAGGTCCCTCAATATCCAATTTTTTGACCTCCATAAAGTCTTTCATCTGTATATTAAAACTATACAAAAGATGACTACAGATCCTATTTTCTAGTGCTCTGTTAATAGCAGGGTCTAATCAATATCTATCTTCTAGGAAAAATAACACAAAATGAGCATTTAAATTGTGAAAATAGTAATCATCTCAACAGCTTAATCCAAAATGGTTTTACAACAACATATCAAATCCCACAAAAATTGGAATTGGTTTTGATTGAGTTATAAATTCAAATTATCCAAATTCATAGGTCAAAAACAAGTTTATCATCTTTTACTCCTTGGGTAAATAGTATCAAAACTTTCAAAACTGTGCATCAAGGCCTTCATAAGGCTATAATTATATAATGATGTTGTTGGCTTTAGTAGTCCTCTGTTTCAGCTTGGTTGTGAGCACAATGTTGTGCTAATAAAGTTTGAAGTTAGTATCTCACAACTCCTTGAGCAAAGACTTTTGTTCCTTTCTCTTTTTCTTGAAACCCTATATATTTTCATGTTGTTTGGCACTCCATTGCTCTACTTGAGTCTTTTCCTTCTTTAACTACTTCACCATTTTCTGGAGTTCTTTGATCTTGTCTTTATCACTTCTAACCTTGACTTTGAATTCTGGAAATTCTTCTGCAGGTGTAGGTTTGTTTAGGTCTATAACAGCCTTAGGTTCTCTCAGTTTGATTTGGTATCTAGAGGATAGTTCTGAGCTATGATCATCATCATAACTATCTAAGTCCATGGCCTTTGGAATATCTGGAATTTGATCTGAATCTACAAGATGATAGACTTTGTCTTCAGAAATTCCACCTGTGCCTTTGAACAGTGCTTCATCTCTTGATGATATGGTGGTTTCTCTCATTATAGATCATGCAGGATGTTGAACAACTTGTTTTCCCTTTCCTATTTTTTCCCCAAGCTTTTATTTTCTTTTGCTTTCATGTGCAATGGAGATATTTATGCATGTTCTTTAATAATTGCTTTAGAGTCTTCAGAATTGTCCTCTATGACTATAAGGTTCTCTTTTTTTATGGATGGGTCAAGCATAGCTTTAGATTTTAACCTGAATTTGTTGACATCCCTAGTGGAGTTTCTCCTAGGGTATTTAGACATAGGTGTAGATTTCTTCCCCTGTTTTTTTCCTTTGGCACTTTTCTTACTTGTCAATTTTTGTTTATGCTTGACTATGGGTTTAATGGGGTCTACATTGTAATCTTCATCTGTATCTACTTCATTGTATATATGGCTACCATTCATTTCCGATAACCAACCCAAAGGTAGCTTATTCACTACCATAGTTCCACATATAATTTCTAGAGAAATGAGAGGCATTGTATCTAGGGATAGAATTAACGCTTTGACCCCTTAACTATGTTTCCATGGCCTCTATCCCATTGTACATACTCTTATGAGACAATAAATATATCCTAAGGATGAAATTCAAATTTAGAGATAGGGTTAATTCTAGAGGATCTATTATTTAAAATCCAATCTCAATAAATCACTACTAAAAGGTTAGTCTTAATTTCTTGAGAAGAGCTCAAAAGACCATGACCTAGAGGTTCCTTGTCCATTAGATCAACTCATCTTCACGTATTCTAGCTACAAGCAGCTTCAAAACAAGGAAACAAAGGTTTCAATTGAATCCATGAAATCAAAAGTTCATATCCAACTGTTAAAACCCTATACACCACAAATCTAGCCATATTGTGGGAGTATTCTAGCTACAAGCAGCTTCAAAACAAGGGAACAAAGGTTTCAATTGAATCTATGAGATTAAATGTTCATATCCAACCGTTAAAACCCTATACACCACAAATCTAGCCATATCATGGGAGTAAGAGCATGAACTCTCAACTCACAATGTCAATACTATTAACCTCTTTAATGCAAGAAGGTAATGCATGAGGGTTTTGAGAATATGACATCAAGACAAGTTTTGAAAGATTTTTATTAATTTGTTGTGAAAAATGTAGGATAATGTAAACAATTTAAATAACTTACTTAAAGTTTTACTAAATCATTTCTTCATAAATACTTTATGCATTATTTATTTTTATTTTTAATTATATTTTAATAATAGAAATAAAGTGTCCATAACGTTTTAAAATTTATTTTAAAATATCAATATTTTTCATGAACTCTAAAATTATCAAAATTTAATTTTAAGTTATAGTGTAAAGGAGAGAGTAATGTTAAAAGTTAACCATTAATATCTATAATTTGTGCTTAGTATATAATTTGTGCGTAGTACTTTTGAAGTTGAAGTTGCTTAACCATTATTCCAATGTCATGTCGACATACAATGTGGGTAACTAACACAAGTTTACACTCAACGCACTTTGTGTGATGAAGTTGGACACATGAAAGGTGGCAGAGGCACTAAACGTGTGAAGCTTGGGATGCTTCTGTACTAAGCGAGTTACAGGGATACTGCTCTTGTTCTAAACGAGTGTGAGGAAGTGCACACTATTTTCATGACCACCAAACAGCTTCATACTTATTTATATCAAGACAGAAAGTTGCTGCTCAGACTCAGGTTTCCATTCGTAGGGTTTGAATAGTCTTTCTAATTCTAATGCCCGAAATGGTGAGTTTGGAGAGCTTTTAGTTCTGTTAATGCTCGACTTGTTTGAGAAATCAGTAGAATTTGTGATGAACTATCAGTCTTTGGAATGGGTAGAATAGGAAAGTATGAAAATTTTGGGGTTTTCAATATTTTTTATTTTATTAGAATATCTATACGGTTGCGCACAATTCTTCCTTTATTTGTTTTACTGTGTTGATCAGCCTCAACGTGTATTGCTACAATGCTGCTGCAACTAGAAGCATGAAGGCAAAGCATGAAGTGGACAGCCCTCAAATCAGAACGTCAACGGTTATTGTGACAATGCTGCTACAACCAAATGCAGCTGTAGAAAATAAAGGCAAAGAATGAAGTGGTCAGCCCTCAAATCAGAATGTTGTTACAATTAAAGGTGACATTGGAGAGGAAAGTGGAGATATATTGACGACTGTTCTTGTGACAATGCTGCTACAACCAAACGGAGCTGTAGAAAATAAAGGCAAAGAATGAAGTGGTCAGCCCTCAAATCACAATGTTGTTACAATTAAAGGTGATATTAGAGAAGATGGTGGAGAGATATTGACTCGAGTGTTCTTGTGACAATGGTGCTACAACCAAACGCACGTGTATAAAATAAAGGCAAAGAATGAAATGCTGTTACAATTAAAGTGGAGAGATATTGACGAGTATTAGTATAGTGTATTCACAACGTTTGTTATGAGCTTTAAGGTGGGAAGTGCCTAATTCATAGCGTTTGTGCCCAATTTGATTGTCCTTGGATTAAGAACCTGTGGTTTAATCATAACGTTTGTTTATACCATTTGAATTTGTGGTTTATTCATGATTTTTGTTTATACTATTTGATTGTTCTTATTCTCAAACTTGTGGTTTAAATTCAAAGAAATATATATTTCCATAAATTTTAGCAATAAAATTATTAAATAGAAGAGATTCTTTATTCTATACTAAATATATCATAGTCAAAACTAAATATATCATAGTCAAATATTATGTATTTTTTATTATATCAATAAACATTTTTATAGTGAATTTAAATC
>SNQJ01S0071407.1:32464-55915 GCA_010110895.2 Picea sitchensis | reverse complement strand
TATATATATATATATATATATATATATATATATATACATTTTGGGATCTTTGTGATGTTCACATGTTTTTTATGGTTTTGTTGATGATGTCTAATTTAGATGGTGTGACAAATTATTGATGTTTGATGTATGCCTACTGGTATCTTGATGTGATAAATGCTAATCTAACACTAGGTTAGCCATGTTATCTTCTATTTGATTAAATTTTCTAGGAATATGTTTAAATGTAATGGAATCAAAATGTTGAGATAAGAGTCTAATTTGCAGGTATTTGTGAAAGAGGCAAGGATTGTGGACATGGTACACATTGTTGAGCTGGAGGATGACCAGTTGGAAATCTAATAAGACGCACTAGGCAGGTCGATGGAGGAGGCATTTGTCAATAACACAAGGTGTGAAAAAGAAGATTAAAAAATTCAAGAAAAGCATACGAAAGGAAAAATCCTAGTGTAGAATGGCTACGTTCAAGAGTAAAATTTCTTTAAGTACAACTTGTTCGCAGGTTCTTTGAGAGGGTGGCCTTCGGGGGAGGCCAGAATGTATGCACCTTTAGTGAGGCAGTGTTTTTCATGCCTGACCCTTGAGGGGGACTAGGTGGGTTTGTACTTCCCCCTTGAGAAGAAGTTAGCCCCCTACTTCTGTGGAAAGGAGAGTGTGGGGGTGTTTGACCTTGGGAAGTGGACCCAAGCAGAGTAGAACCAAGAAAAGTTGATCCCAAGATAGTATCACTCACAGGGGTGTTAGGAAGTATGGTCAATGAGTTGGTAAGACTAGGAACTCCCCCTAGAATGGGAGGGATATTTAGCAAGTATCTGGAACGACGGGGGTTCTGTGGGTCCCCTATGATGTCCGACTAGCAAGGTGGATGTGTGAAAATGGTGATGAGAGAAATTAATGAACAAGAGAATTTGTATAACTTGGACCTTCAAAATATATCTCACAATCGTATGTAATCACAAGAACATCATACATAAATCAATTGATAAAGAAGCATACATGTGGGTAGGTGGATTGTCTCCGCGTGGAGAACAAAGAAAATAAATGTTTGTGTCCTAAAAGATGTAACGTCCTTCCTCTCAAATAACATTGAACCTTCCAATATCACTCAATAATGGGGTCTGAAGCCACCCGAAGAGGTACTAGTGAAGGATGAAGTAATAATTTATAATGAGGGTTAGAGGGTGCATATCCTGAAAGAACTGGCGATATTTCCAAATAGCCACACAAAATCTGATCAAGGTGCAACTACAGCCCACGGTTGCCACCTGGGTAGATGCCCTAAAACTTGGTCACTAGGTACCTCAATCAAAGTTTGACATTTAGATTTTCGGCCTAAGAAATGGGTCATGGGATGGATCCCGTCCAAGAGGTGGGTGTCTCAAGGGGGGACGCACAGAACAACAGGACCTTGGCCTTCGACCCTTCATGGGTATCTCCATGCCTTATGGTGTAGAAACACTTGACTTGTAGGATTTAAAGTTCCCTATTTGACAACCTCTATTGTTTAAAGATGTGAGAACTAGATAACGAGGAGTTATTTGGATGCCTATCCCTGAAATCCATATAGACTAAAAAATTTCTTTTGGCACCTCCTATGGAGGAAATCTTAGTGCATTTTTTAGAAACATTTTAGGTGTGGTTGTTTGAAATATTGGGGGTGTGGGCCAATCTCATTGAAATTAATTGGGAGTGGAGATTTTCGTCAAGAAAAGGGTGGGGTGTTTCAGAATCCCTTTGGAGGAAACTTACTTTAACCTCCACGTTTTGAGATGAAACTAAGTGAGTAGTGACTTTGTGTGTGAATCAAGTGAAAGTGTGCCAATATTTTTAACAATTTAGGTGTCACCTTGCTGCATGTGGACTTCACTTGGTCCTTACAAATATTGATTACCTAATTAACTAAATGTCATTGGTACAACCTTGGGGAATTTTAAAGTCCCTAGGAAACTAGCATGTGGACATGTGGGTCCTTACTATTCCTTTAACTCCCTAGTGTGATTTAATCTAAGAAAGATTTGAAACTATCCTAGATTGTGGACATGTGGGCATGTATGGGCCCATTACAAAACCTTAAAACTTCCCTAGTGATTTAATCTAAGAAAGTAAATTTCAACACTATCCTATCTTTGTAGCATGTGGGCATGTATGGGCCCATTACAATCTTTAAGATGTGTTTGAGAAAATAAACTAAGAGGAGTCTCGAGGGGGCTGTTGTCCTCTCCTAAAGATTTTGTCTTTTTTAAGGAAGATGAAATTTTCCTTCAACCTCTTTCTAATTCTCAAGATCGCTTTGGGGTATGAGAGAAGAGCATACTCAATGATTGATATCTAATTTATGGTCCCAATGCACATTTTATATGTGATGTAGAATGATTCCAACTTAAATTTAGCCAAAGCAAGACATCTATGTGGAAAAACTACAAAAAAGAGGAAAAGTTATGATTTTAACCCCTAAGTGCCTATGGGTTTGACTAATCCCTTTATATGGAGAGGGAATGTAAGTGTGGTGCATATTAAACATGCATGAAATCAATTTTAAGAACTCTATGGGCCCTCCACGGATCACAAAAAACCTTACAATGTGTAATTTTATGTGCAAATGTGCGAGTCTCAGAGTAGACAGAGGCGATGTGAGTGCCAATGCACGAACTGAAAATGTCTTATGGGTGCAAGTGTGTAGAGGGCACTGAGAAATACTATGGGTTTGGCACACATGCACACGATGCATGATTGTGGGCCACTAAACCTGCGCACGTCTGTCACATGGCCATGAAGAAAATTCCGGATGAAATTCTCTCAACTCAGCTTTGAATTTGGCTTTCTGCAGGTTGGCTTGGGCCGGTAATGGTTCCTGCAAGTTTAATAAACAAAAGGAAGAGCTAAAATTACCCAAATGGGGAGGAAATTGTTACCTATCCCCAGTGGAGTCGTCAATCTATTGCACCTCTTTTGTCCCCTAAATAGGAAAAATAGAGATGCTTACAAGCCCAGTTGGGTAGCTAGGCAAGACAGTAGTAAAGGAAATGGTTAGAAAGATAAATCATAAAAGATAAACAAAGCATTAAACTAAGAATGATAAAAGCAATTAAACTATAGTGCATAAAAACATAAGAACAAGGAACAAACAAGACTCATGCCACCAATGGAAAGGATTGTATTAGTGGAAAGAAAACACTGAAGAGAAAGGGAGACTTTGGGTCCCCTCTTCCTCCAAGGGAGGGCTCTTGGACCCCCAAATATTGAACTCTTCTTACAAATGAGGAACTAGGATGAAATGGTGAAGAGAATCCAAAGAACATCCATTCTAGAGGTGATATGAATGGCTAAGTGCAATGGTGCTAGCATACTCTTGATGAGGAAAGAGGATCCTCCAAGAGAATATAAGCAACATAACAATAAAAATGAATTTCTTGAAAATGTAGTGCACCCATGGCCTCTTTTTATAGCATATCTTTGAGGTATTATTCAACCAACCTTTAGTGTGAACAAAAGGCCATTTAGGGCATCCTTAGGTCTTTGACCAACCACCTAGCTATATTCAGCCGAGATTTGGATGTCAAATTGACTTGGAAGCTGAACCAAAAGTGGTTGGGAGGCTGACCAATATCATAAATGCATCGTTCAAAGGTGTTCACGGCTTTCAGCGTCCACAATCGCACCTTAGGCACATGTTTTCTTTCATGGCATTTTTGACTAGCGCACGTGCGCATGCTTCCTGTATAGTCATAGCGCATGATGATTTTGTAACTAGTTGTATAGTTTTGGACCTTTTGGAAATGCATTTTTGGTCCATGGGTGAACTAATATGTGTCTTGAACATGTTGAATTCCTATAACCATTTGCGGATGAAATTATGGTGATAGCATTCCCCTTGTGACCATTTCTCACCCTAGAACTATGCCTATGTTCTATTTCTTCAAGTATAGGGCTCTTTTCTCTTCCTAGAACCATGGGAAGAAGAATGACTCCCCCTATGGGTATGTCTCCCCCTATCTTCTCTGCAATATGAACAATATTCTACCATATGATGATCCTTGGACGTGTTCATGCATCAAACTCATGCCATATAAACCATGTACATAAATACCATACAATGTGCCATAAGATGGAATTTATCAACCATATGCCAACATGCGCATATACCAATATGCCAACCATGCCAACCATGTGTATCTACCAAAATGCCAAACAATTGTGCGTCTACCAATATGCCAAACAAGTGGCATATCACCCATGATATGTCTCCATCATGAACCAAGTGCCAGGTTGGAACACAGAGGTAGACCTAGGGTTCAACGCTTCAACAACACACCAACAAAACCCTAACTACCGGCCCTTTCGACAACACCTCCAAAGCAGATGAAGTCTCACCTGAGGTAGAGGAAGCGGTGGTTGCAGGACTCCAGTGTATGCAACCTTAGTTGGGACACAGATCTATGATTACAATACTCTAACAAAGCACTTCTAATTTTTCATTCATTATTACTCAACCTTTGTCTACAGTGAAGATAAACTCTAATTACAGAGTAATGCAATATTCAACCAGATCTACACATCTAGGCACTTAGCATAAGAAAATAGATCAGATATAGCATCTTATTCATATTACTAGACACTAAGATATCATATCTTATCCATATAAGCATACATTATTACACTAAGAATAAATCACATAAACAATATAACAACCATAATGCAAAAAGCAACCATAACATAGGATATACGTGGTTCACCCCCAACATGGGGCTACGTCCACCAACTCTTTGCCTTTTTTATTATCTTATGTCAATCATCTACATGCACAGAGACATAAGGTCCTACTTCACATAGAATAGGAGATTTGTGTGCACCTCACCATATCCTCTTTCCCTGAGCTAGGTTACAGCAAAAACCCTTTACACGACCTCTTTTAGTCACTTGCACTTAGCCTTGCAAGTCTCATACAGTATGCACAAAGAATTTAAAACTATCACTTGCACTTAGCATTGCACCCTTCTTTCACCCACTACTTACATTGCCTAGATTTCTATTTATACATTACAAAAGGGCCTAAACATGGGTAAACCCATGGGTCAACATCCCCATACCCGTTACATAAGTCCAAAACCCAAAAATCCCTAAAAAGGGGTCGAGATCCCGCGATCTCTTCTTAAAGGGGTCGAGATCCCATGGACCTCTTCTTCGACTTGCTCCTCTCAAGCCATACTGGGTTTGGTCCCAAAACTAGGCTGTAAGTAGACCAAGGATCTCCAAAATTTGGTTAAGGTCCCAACATGCCCTTAACACTCACATGTGACTCGGCCCAAGTCACCTACTTGCTCTGTGCTTCAGTCACTCTTCTCTAAGTATCTCTACTTCAAAATCCTTGAGCCTGGCTCAAGATGATTTGACCTACTACTTCGCCAAGGCCTCCTACTCGACAAACTCTTGAATAACTGCCTCGTTCACAGGTCCCTCTAAGCATTGTTTGACTGAAGTGACTACTTGTTCTAGCTCTTCTCCTTTTCCTTCAATCTATTCGAACAGTTGGCAAGATGCATCCTGGATTGGTTGGAGCCTCTGAGTCACTTCCATGAATTTTCTCTATATGGCATGGACGTGTTTTTAAACAGTGCATTGTTCCTAGGATCAGTTAATCCTCTCAACTGCTGATAGGAGCATCAACTGTTCTTGTATCGTCGTTGCGTGTTGCTTTGCCTCCTGGAGTTGTGACTCCATTGTCTTTAGTTCAAGGTCCTCAGTATGTTGCTCATAAGTTTGTGCACTTCTACTACTAAGTTGTTGACATTCCAAAGATAATGGTCTGATCCTCTCAACTGCGCTTCGGGTAGTGTCTTATCTTTGGTCTCACACATCCTACAGAGTATTTGGTATTGTTTGTAGTTCTAGATCTATTATTCTTTGTTGAAGCTGTTGGATGGATTCAACAAGTTGTGCTACTTGATGCTCTACTAGGTCTTCCTCCTTTTTCTCTAAGACCGTCATAGAGCGAAGTGCTCTGTTGACTACTTCTTCTACTCCAACCTGCTCCATGAGAATCTGTTCTTTCTCATGTTGGATATTTTCCTTTTCCTCTTCAAACTTTTCTTGGAGGGAAGCCTTCTCCTATTGCACAACCCTATGTTTCTCTATTACTTCCTCTTTTGCTTGCTTCAGGTCAACTCTAGCATGTTCTATTTCTTCCTGTGCACGACGAAGGTGAGCTTTGGTTGCATCGGTTGTTCTATGGAGTTGGGTAGGCTCATCTCCCAACTCTGGTTCTTCTGATGGTGAGGGCTTAGTGGACACTATGCAACTAGAGTGAAGGGCCTATTGTACCCCTCACAGTTCTGCTTCAATTTTTCCATACATGGTCTCTTGATTAGCTTCATTTCTCTACAAAATATCTTATGAAGCATTTTTTAAAGCTACAATGATGAAGTCGAAGTCATCAAGCATGAGCATAGTCTTCAGCTTGGTCTTACTAGCTCTGGATTTATTCTGTGATGTAGGTTTCATGGGAGAAACATTTCTTTTCTTAGATGGATTAGCCTCATCAATAGGATCCCTAGGTAGTGTTACTTCACCTGGATTCTATTGTTCTTATTATCCATTGTTCTCTTCATTGTCTACTTCGTCATCACCTCCTCCTCCATATGATTTTGAAGCAGTTTCTTTTGATGCATTGCTCAGTTGTTGGACTTCTTCTGTCTTCTTCCTTCTTCTAGTTCCAGGCATATCATTCCCTTCACAAGTGATCATTGGGCTTTCGATTAGTTCAGGATCGAACAGTTCTACGGGGTCAATAGGGATAAGGAGCTCTGCAGGTCACTCCTTAGTTATTTCTTCTAGGTCCTCCTCTGTGAGTTTGTAATACCTTTGTAGTACTTCTTTGTGTTTGTCTCCGCGTGCAGTGATGTAGATAAAATGTTTTTCTATGTGAAACTTCACAAATGGTCTAAACCTGTGTAGGGTGTTCGGCATTATATGAGGGACAACCTCAGTATCACTCTTTAACTACAGGTAGTAGGTGTGGAACACCATGTTTGATTGCCATTGTTTTCCCATATCGCTTGAATACCATAGCTAAGTGAACTTCACGGCTAAGGATTCATATGGATCTAGTTCAGGGAAGGTCGCACCTTCAAGAAACCTCCCAAGATATGAATGTGATGAGGATTAGAAACCAACTAAAATGGACCTCATAGCCCTGATATTGAGCTTCGTAGCAGTCTTGGTCTAACTTGTTCACTAAATATTTTACCCAATTCATTTGTAGCCCCTCCACGCATTTTCAAGTGATGTCAACAACAAATCCTGTGACCTGTGTGGGTCTATTCTTCTAGACTAGCGTACCAAAAATCAAATGGAAAGAAAGGTGCACTGCACCATTCTGGATGGAGGCTCCCTTCTATCCTCGCTTCCCCTTCTCCACATCGTCATATGTATCTTTGATCTTCTGTGCCAGGGCACGGTCTGCAGCCTTCCCTGGGTAAAATTCTTATGGGTTTGGTCCCTGCATGCTCAATCCAGTGATCCAATGGATCAACCTCGGATCAATGACGATGCATCTGTCTAGCCAAAAATAAGCTCCATGGAAGCTCGACAATAGAATCTTAACGCACGTGTTAACCTCCTGGTGCCTTCCAAAATGGGGTATTTTCGTCACGTTTAGGATGGTGGACTGCGCGAGGTCCATAGTCCATGGTTGGGGGATTATGCACAACTTCTTCCCCTTCATCCTAGGCAAATACCAGTGAGGAGTGAGCATGTTGAATTTCTTGCGATCCCCTAGGTTAAATTCGTTGATCTTTAGTGTCATGATCTTATTCGGCTAAGGCCTGCCTGTGCGTATCCCCTTTGAGAGGTACGTAATGAACAAGGTGTAGTCGAAGTCCCTGGGGACACAATCACAATTCACCATGTTGGCCAGAGGCGGGATGTTGTCGGGAAGGATGGAAGGGATTAACTTCACGTTTTCCAGGTCATCTCAATCCTTGGTTCTTTTCTCATCTACAACTCAGGATGGTCAAGATCTGTGAGCAGTTGACAGAGAGGTTTGTACTTCTTGCTTCAATGAGGCTTGAACTCCTATGGACATCACTCTCTCTTCCATTAGATCGATTAAAACTTCCTCTACTGAATTATCCATAGTGTTGATCTCATCCGACATGCACGCTCAAGATTGGTTATCTTAGTCTGATGAACAATTAATTAATGTAATGGAATGGATGGCAAGGTCTCAATAAGAACAACACAGGTCTCAATAATCACAATGAGTTCTCTTTTTGGATCAGATACATTTCACGAAAGTGTTATCAGTGCAAAATTTGACGAGATAAGTAGACAGCGATGTAACAGATCCTTTCAATGGACAAGAATCCTTCATCAATGCAGTCTTGTTCATTACAACGCAGTCCCAATGATCTGATGACGATATTTATGATCATAATTATTGTTCTAACTATTCAGGAACGTCAATCTAACAGTTATAATGCCCCCAATGGTCATATCGCTCTGCCATGGTGAAGTGCCAATCTGAGTTTCTCTGATATTCTAGTGAAGTTTGAATTCTGGAGACCTTCCTTCTGTGAAGTCTTCTCTGGAACTTCCTGTAATTTCTCTAACTTTTATTTCTTCTTGTTGAGATTTCTAGCTTTCTTCCTTGTGATCTATTTTACTGGGTTCCTCTTCCCATTTTGATTCTTATCTCCTCTTAGCATAGTAACTTCATGTTTTTGATGGTATTCTGTAGGGTTCAAGTCCAATACTTCTTCTTTGTCTGGGGTAGGTGCTCTACTTTCTTATACAAACAGGTGTTTCAGGTCTGCTTGTGTTATTTCAACTTCGACATCTAGATTTATGGTCATCAGTAGCTTCGACTGGTTTTCTTGTTCTTCCAGTAAGTGTGATATTCTCTTAGCCATGAAGTCTCTTTCTTATTTTTTTTTCTATTCTAGAGCTTCCTCTTCTTGTTTTCTTCGAATCTAATTTTTTTCAATCCAGGATTTTCCTAGTAACATAGCAAATGGGGCGTTGTTCTCAATAAATTTAACAACCTCAAATTCATGTTTTGTCGAAGTGCCATGAACATTCATAGATGTTTGTGTAAGTATTCCACATAGGGTTATCATCTTTCCTTTAAATAATCCTATTCCTCCCAATGAAGGAATCATAGCAGGCTTTCCTAAAATTTCCCAAGTTCTTTCTGTCATAATATTCACCTGTGTTTCATCATCTAGAACACAGTCTATGTCGAAGTCTCCTATTCTTGTTTCTATGCATTATTTCTCTTTGAATATCTTTGATAAGTTGATATCTTTGTGGTCATTCAGGTTTTCTTTCAATTGTAGTAATACGGTCTCTGATTCTTTCTAGGGTTCTTCCATGGTCTCAATTTCTTGGCCTTTCTTAGGGTTTTCTTATCTCATATTCATTCTTTCAACCTTAGCAATCATTCGAGGGAAATTCAGAATGTCATGGTCCATATCTTTACAACAAATACAACTAGATCTTCTATCAGGGCAATCCTTAGCAACATGGCCCGGCCTTCTGCGGCTGCAACAAAGGGTTAATCCTCTCTTCCTCTTAAATGATCCCTAGCCTTTCTTATACTGTGCTCTAGGATAGTAGTAACTAACCTATAGAAAATTCTTCCTAGGATCCTGCATCCATTTTTTAATCCAAACATTCTTTCTATGCATAGGAATAACATATATTTCATTATTTCTATCAGATCTATTCATATCAAACCTTCTTTATTCTAATTGTTCCCTAGTTCTCAGACTAGGACAAACTCTATCAAACATACCTAGATCCATACTTTTGAAACAAAAATTTCCACTTATCTTACCTTTATCAAAGCACAAATATTTCAGATCTTACCTCTTTAATAAAACAAAATCACTGATCTTACCTCTTTTCTTCAGATCCAATTCCTTTCTTAGCACAGAGCTTCGTAAGTCAAGTAGAATATTGCGCACTAAAGCAACAGATCTATGCAAAGAGCTTTCTTTCTTGTCCTCAGTTCCCAGCAATCAGATTTTTAGGTCCCGACAATCGAACCATTTTTTGGCACAAAGGGGCAAACCCAAGGTTCAACACTTCAAAAATGCACCAACAAAACCCGAACTACTGGCCCTTTCGTCAACACCTGTGAAGTAGATGAAGTCTCACCCAAGGTAGAGGCAGGGGTGGTTGCAGGACTCTAGTGTCTACAACCTTAGCTGGGACACAGATCTGTGATTACAATACTCTAAAAAAACACTTATCAGTTGTCATTCATTAGTACTCAACCTTTGTCTACAGCGCAGATAAACCCTAATTACATAGTAACATAATATTCAACTAGATCTACACATCTAGGCACTTAGCATAAGAAAAAGATCAGATCTAGCATATTATTCATATTACTTGGCACTGAGATATCATATTTATCCATCTAAGCATACATTATTACACTAAGCATAAATCGCATAAACAATATAACAACCATAACATAGGAATACGTGGTTCACCCCCAGCCTGGGGCTACATCCACCAACTCTTCGTCTTCTTTATTATCTTCTGTGAATCATCTACATGCACAAATCCATAAGGTCCTACTTCGCATAGAACAGGATATTTGTGTGCACCTTGCCATATCCTTCTTCCTCGAGCTAGGTTACAGCACAAATCCTTTACACAACCTCTTATAGTCACTTGCACTTAGCCTTGCAAGGAGCTTAGAATTGTACCCTTCTTTTACCCACTACTTACATCACCTAGATTTATATTTATAAATTACAAAAGGGCTTAAACATGGGTAAACCCATGGGCCAACATCCTCATACCTGTTACATAATCCCAAAACCCAAAAATCCCTAAAAAGGGGCCGAGATCCCGCGATCTCCGCTTCGACTTGTGCTCCACCTTCGACAGCCTGTCAAAGTCCCAAAACTAGGTCAAAGGTGACCAAGGATCTCCAAAACTTGGTCAAGGGCCAACATGCCATAACCATGTATCTCAAACAAACATCAATTGTTGTGTTAATCAAGTAATACCCATGGTGTACTATCATCATTCATATGCCATCTATGAGTGTACCAAACATGCATACCAACATGTATCACCACCTGTACCAAGAAATTACATCAACCATGCACCAATACTACAAAATTACGACTCCTCATACATGTATGCCAAATCCTCCATAAAACATGTGCCAATCAAACTGCTAATAGGTGCCCCTACCATTGTACTAGAAATGTAAAAATCATTCATCAACTATAGATCAAGTTATGACTCATCAATGATGTACAACATGATCACCTCATCAACTCACCAACTACATGTCACAATATGTAGCCCATCCATATGCCAAATACATGCATCAAGTAAGCTTTCAATAATACATCATAAGATATATCAATGAAACTCAAAATATGTACCATCCATGTACACCAATAGATCAGCATCAATCCTCCATTCACTACAACAAATACTGAGTATCCAAAAACACATGTGCTAGTATTATGCTTCAAATAGATCAATGACATCTATAGCTAGCATTATCATGATATATCACATAACCAAGGTACCATTAACTTCACTTTCATAACCAACATTGTTCTTCAATAGAAAAATTCCTCAATCCATACTCATGGGTTAGTGCCATGCATCCAAGATGGCCTTTCATTATTTTTATCATCACTTTACATAATTCAATATAGAATCATGAAAACATGCAAAAAACAGTATCATAACCTACAACAAACAATGTCAAACCCTACAACAGAGTGTTATACCATCACATCAAACTGCAACCCATGTGAATTTCCTTTTTCCCAAGGCTTTACCACATATACGTGGCCCGTTGCACAAACAACTCGCGTATGTAAGCGACCTATTCAAGGTCAGACTACATATGTACATGATTGTTACCACTGACACTCATGTATGCTTTAGTATATGACACACTTGAGCCTCCCTTAAGGCTTCCATTCTGCTCTGGTTGTTCAGTCTTCTTCACCCACTTCTGAAGGTGTCCCTGCTTCTCGGAACTTGAGCTCTGAGCTTCCATATTTTCAAATATGTCTCCCTTCCTTACTTCATTCCTTCTTCTATTCATGCTATGTGAATTCCTCATCATGGAATTTCTTCTTGTGTTCCATCACTCCTTGTACTTGTGGCCAAATCCACTACAATTGTAGCATCTCGTGGTGTTACAGTGAACAACAATGTGTCCTACTTGATCACATCTCCAATACCTTTTATAAAACATCCCGTTATATCTCCTTTCATAAGATCTACATTCCAAATCTTTGTGACCATATTCATTACATGAATAACATTGAACATGAAAAATACTTTCATACCTTTTCTTTGGTGTCCATTTTCTTTGAGGTGTAAAGATGGCTTCTTGAAGTCTTCCTTGCTTTGTTCTTTTGAAACTTTCCTTGCCTTGTGTGGAAACATTGTCTTCATCCTTTGAGGGACTTACCTCATGCTTCTTTGAGGTGCTTGCTTCAGCATGTGTAGCTTCTTTCTTGTATCCAATACCTGATTTATCATTTGGTGATATTTGAATTTCCAAGATCTCATTCAAGATTTGTGAGATATTCAATAATTTGTTTGATTTCTCTACTTTCTTTCTAAGATCAAAAACTTTATCTTCTAACTTATGACATGACTCTTCCTTTTCATTAATTTGATTCTTCAATAGTTCCTCTACCCTTTTGGCTTCTTCAATTTGGGTCTTGAGATGGACAATAGATTCAAAAAAATTTCTAATCTCATCATCTACCTTTATATCTTATTTTTCATCCTTTAGTCTTGTGATATCTTCTTCATTTTCTTCTAATTGAGTCTTATTACTCTATTCTTGTTCTTTGAGCATTCCCTTTAACTTCAAGATGTGCCTTTGACTCCTTCTCAGAAACGTATTAGTGTTATCCGAAAGATAGCTATAGTCTATATAATAATAGTCATTGTTATATTCATATAAACCATCTTCAACTTTCTTTTGAAGTTATAATAAATATTCTTCTATTCTTTCCATGGGATAACTACCATCAAACTCTACACAAACTATTTCTAGATTTTCTTCTTCACTTGTAGAGAAAAGTTCAACATCGTCACATTTTCAATCATTGCAATCAAGAGTCTTTGGAGAATATTTACCTTCATTTGAAGTATCTTCAAGATTTTCCTTTTTTCCAACATCATCACATGATTCTTTGCTTTCATTTGAAATGTCTTCAAGATCTTCATTTGTGCTAACATCATCACTTGATTCTTTGTCTTCATTTGAAGTGTTTTCAGGATCACATTTAGGAATAATGCATTCAAGAGTTTTCAGAGATTCTTTACCTTTAATGATCTTGATGGAGTGGTCTTCAACATCTTCTTTCTTTTTTTGATATGTCTCCTCTAGCTTTAGGCATAGATCCTTGGCGGAAGTGAATTGTCCCATGCTCTCTTTGATAGGGCTTGAGATTCCACTAAGAATGGTCTTGACAGTCAATGCATCACTCTTCTTTCCTTCTCTTTGAGATGAAAACTTTGACTTGTTCTTCAAAGAAACTGATCCACCAATGGATGCCTACCAAATACTCGCTCCCATTTCCTTCAAATGCACTATCATTTCTATTCTCTGAGTAGAATAGTTTTCCTCATCAAGGATTGGAACTTCATCATCCATTTGTGTGTCTATGGATCTCCTCCAATATTGTTAAGGCTTATAGTGAAGGCCTTCTCTTATACCAATTGTTGGACACACCGACCACACTTAGAGGGGGGGCGGGGGGGGTGAATGAGTGTGGAGCTCTTTTCCCAAAACTTCCCTCTTACACAAAACTCATTAGCAATCACTATTTACTCATTACTTATTGTTTTCATTTGTAACCAGTTAAATGTGAACATATTTCAACAACATATATCAACAATATATCATCAACAAATCATCACCACAAGGAACACAAAGAAAACAAGAGGTATGTACAATTTTTTTTTATTACGGACTTCAATCCTTGGGGTTTTTCAAAAACAACTGAATAGAGTACAACTCTACAAGAGCACCAGCTCTATATGCAAGACTCATCTTACATCCTCAACACCAACTGATTTGAGGCAAAAATCCTCCACAAATATCAATCTGTCACATGTACATGACCTGTTAGTAGTGCAGCTCGCGTGAAAACACGCTCTAGCTCACTAAATCCTGCATGTGTACATGGTTAGTTTGTATTACATCCTACATATGCCTTCTGATTTACCTAGGGTTTTCTCTTCAAAATCAACTCAGATCCTCTGCAACCTGAAATCATATTATCTTATGTCTTTCACTGTCCAAACTGACCCACATCCAGTCACAACACATCCAAGCTCTCCAATTACTTATTCATGATTCTCAACCATACAATATGAATGCTACTCAATCATGTATAAGAAACTAGTATACTATAGAAATCATATCAGCACTGAATCATAAGAGTGTTTCTCACTCCATCAACCAACACAAATCACAACATAACATCCATACCAAGAATGCCTTAAGCATTCACCACACAGCAAGCAATAGTATCCATCAAGACAATAATATAACCATACCAGAATTTCTATGGTAGATCTGAGCCCATAGAATGAATATTTGGAACCTGCTTCAGTCTTCAAGATCCTATCCTCGGCTCAACCACCAATCTCCATGACTTCATCAACTGCACATGCCATGTCTTCATACAACCCACGTATGTACGCATCTTGGATTACTATATCCCACGTACACCTTAGAAACTAGGGTTTCTGAACCCCCGAGACTTTTGTTGTCATGATCTCATTCATTGCCGAAACTTTGATGCTTCCATGAGATCCTCCTCACACTTTCTCTCTCAGAATATATCTTCAATTCATGCTCAAGAGATACACAAGAGATTCTCCCAAAATGTACATTTCACAAGAGACCCTTGCCTCCTTTTTATACTCTTCATCTTCTAGGTCACTTAACCTCTTTTCCTCATTTTAGGGTTAACAACTTTCCATAAATAGAAATTTCTCCATTACTTTATCATTTAAATATTCCCCCTTGACTTTGTCACCTCTCTTTATCATTTAAATAATCTTCTTTGATTTTTTCACTTCACTTTATTATTTAAATAATCCTTCTTGACTTTGTCACTTTAGTTTATCATTTAAATAATAATTTCTTCTTTGCAAGCTCTTTGACTTCTTTGACCTTTTGGGGCTTCAAGCCAACATATGAGGGTCCTCCAAATTGGTAAGGCCATAACTCTCAAACCATGAGAAATTATGTGACATTCCTCATACCACCAAAAATTGCATGACAAACACTATCCATCTAGGATAGTTTCACCAACAACTTCATTGATCTTCATCTCATTATTCCACAATCAAACATGGGTTCTCCAACCATTCTTTTAGGATAACTCAATCATAAAGCGTCTTCCCATGAGGTCTTTCACCATAAGGGGACCACTTTGGAGTTCATCCACTTGTGCACCTTATAAACCATGATAAGACTATTATTGTCAATCTAACGATGCATCATATATCAAAGAAATCACATTGATCTATCTTTGCATCATGTATCAATCAAAACACATTGATCCATATTCATCTATGCATGACATCATATGCATCATATACTTGACATCTATCTATTCTCATCAAGGACAATACATATTACATTTGACATCAATCATCAGTCAATCACTTGACATCAATCAATCATATGTATCAATCAAACCATTGGCATCAATAACAACATGATCCAACACAAAGTGTCATAACTTCATTGTCACAACCAGAATTGTTCTTCAATAGAAAAATGTATGAATACATACTCAAGGGTTAGTACCATGTATTCAAGATAGTCTTTCAACACTCAACCATATATCACCACCATACATACATCAATTATGTATGCCAACATGTAATCATGAAAACCTGCATCAAACCTTGTAAGAACCTGCAACAAACCATGTCAAACCCTACAACACAAAGTTATATCATCATATCATGTTGCAACTCATGTGCGCATCCCTTTTCCCAAGGCTCTTTACCACAAAAGCGCGGCCTATTGCATAGACAGCTTGCGTATGTATGCGACCTATTCATAGGTCAGATTGCATATGCATGTGAATGTTACCATTGTAACTTGCATATGCTTCTAAAGATGACAAAATTTAGCTTCCCTTGAGGCTTTCACTTTGTTCTGATTGATCATTCTTCTTCACCCACTTCTGAAGGTGTCCCTACTTCTCAGAACTTGAACTATGATCTTCCATCCTTTCAAAAATGTCTCCCTTCCTAACTTCATGTTTTCTTCTAGTCATGCTATATGAAGTCTTCATCATGGACTGTCTTCTTGTGTTCCATCAATTCTGGGATTTATGGCCAAACCCAGTACATTTGTAGCATCTCATGGTGTGACAATGAACAAGAATGTGTCCTACTTGATTACATCTCCAACACCTTAGGGTGTTATGGAATATTTCATTTTCATAAAATCTACATTCCAAATATCTGTGACCATATTCATTACATGAGTAACAGTGAGCATGAAAAACATTTTCATACCTTTGCTTTGGTGTCCATCTTGAAGGTGTCTCTCTTATTTGAGGTGAAAATATGGCTTCTTGATGTCTTCCTTGCTTTTTTATTTGGAGACTTTACTTGCCTTGTGTAGATGGTTGAATTGCAACATTATTTTCCTGTTTTGAGAGTGAGGGACTTACCTCATGCTTCTTTGAAGTGCTTGCTTCAACATCTATATCTTATTTGTTGTATCCAAGACCTGTTTTATCATTTGGTCATCTTTGACTATCCAATATCTCATTCAATATTTTTGAGCTATTCAAGAACTCATTTGACTTCTATACTTTCTTTCTAAGATCAACAACTTCAACTTCCAACTTATGACATGACTATTCCTTTTCATTTACTTGATTCTTTACTAATTCCTCTACCCATTTGGCTCCTTCAATTTGGGTCTTGATATGGACATTAACTTCAATACTTTTTCTAATATCATCATCTAGCTTCTTATTATCTTCTATTTCATTATTTAGTCTTTTGATCTCTTCTTCTTTTTCTTCTAATTGAGTCTTTTTACTTTCGTCTTGTTCCTTTAGCATTTCCTTTAACTTCAATATATGCCTTTGATTATTTTTAAGAAAATTTTTAGTGTTCTAAGAAAGATAGCCATATTCTATGTAACAATGGTCATAGTTGTATTCAAAAAAACCCCATTCGACTTTATTTTTAAGCTCTGAAATTTCTTCTTCTACTTCTTCCATGGGATAACTATGATCTAACTCTACACAAATTATTTCTATCCTTCCTTCTTCACTTGTAGATAAATATTCAACATCATCACTTTTTGAAATATTGCAATCAGGGGGTTTTGGAGATTCTTTACCTTCATTGATCTTGATGAAATTGTCTTCAAGGTATTCCTTTTTTCTTTGGTATGTCTTCTCTAGCTTTAGCCATAGATCCTTGTCAAAAGTGCATTGTCCCGTGATTTCTTTGATAGAACTTGAGAGTACACGAAGAATGGTTTTGAGAGCCAATGCATCATTCTTATTTTCTTCCCTTTGAGATACAAACTTTGAATTGTTCTCCAAAGGAACTGATCCACCAATAGTTTCTTTCCAAACACCCACTCTTATTTCCTTCAAATGCACTTTCATTTCTATTCTCCATGTAGAATAATTTTCCTCATCAAGGATTTGAACTTCATCATCCATTTGTGTGTCCATGGATCTCCTCCAATCTTGTTAAGACTTATAATGAAGGCATTCTCTGATACCAATTGTTGGACATGCCGACCACACTCAGAGGGGGGGTGAATCAGTGTAGGGGTCTTTTTCCACTTCCTTCACAAAAATATTTAGTTACCAATCACCATTTACTCATTACTTATACTGTCATTTATAACCAGTTAAATGTGAACATATATCAACAACACATACCAACAACCTATATCATCAATAAGTCATCGCCACAAAGAACACAAGATGCATGTACAATTTTATTTTTATTACGAACTACAATCCTTGGGTTATCAGCAACAACTGAATAGAGTTACAACTCCACAAGAGAACCAACTCTACAATGCAAATATACCAACAACATATATCATCAATAAGTCATCACCACAAGGAACACAAAGAACACAAGATGTATGTACAATTTTCTTTTTATTATGGACTACAATCCTTGGGTTATCAACAAAAACTTAATAGAGTTACAACTCCACAAGAGCACTAGCTCTACAATGCAAGACTCAGCTTACACAACTCAGCACCAACTGAGAAGAGGAATCAATCCTCAACAGATACCAATATGTCAAAAGGTATGAGACATGTCAGTAGTGCATCACACGTATGTATGTGTCCTACTAGTAGTACATCTCGCATATGTACGTGGCTTATCTGTACTACAACCTATGTATTCCTTCTAAATAATTAGGGTTTTCTCTCCATGAAAAAATCAGATCCTCTGCAGACTTCAGTCACATTCACTTCTATCTTTCACTGTCCAATCTGTACCATAACCAATCTCAACACATCCATACTCTCCAACAATTTACTCATGCTCCTTAACCATACAATATGAATGCTACTTAATCATGTATAAGCAACCAATATACTATGGCAATCATATCAGTATTGAACCATAAGAGTGTTTCTCACTCTATTAATCAACCAACATAACCATATCACAAAGGTCATACCAAGAATTCCTCAAGAATTCACCACACAATAAGAAAGAGTATCCATCAAGACAACTATGCAACCGTACTAGAGTTTCTATGGCATATCTGAGCCCATAGAATGCATATCTGGAACTTGCTTCAGCCTTTAAGAACCTGGCATCAGTTCACACTTAATTCTTCATGACTTCCTCCAAATGTATGTGCTCTGTCTTCCTTCAGCCCACGTGTGTACGTGCTCTATATCACTACAGCCCGCGTATGTATGCACTCTGGACCATTGATGCTCGTGTACTCCTTTAGAAACTAGGGTTTATGAACTTCTAAAATTTTCATCGTCATGATCTCAGACTTACAGAAACTTTGATCTGTCCATGAGATCCTTCAATCAATCTCTCTCTCATAATCGATCTTCAAGATATGATCAAGAGATATATTTCACAAGAGACCCTTGCCTCTTATTTATACTCTCCAAGTAGCTTCCTTAGAAGCATATTCTAGGCCACTTTGTCCACATAGTCACTTATGTCCAACTTTTCCCAATTTTCCACTTGTCCATGTATCCAATAGCCACTTGGCCACTTAACCCATTTTCCTCATTTTAGGGTTAACCTTCTTATAGCCACTTTCCATAATTAGAAAGTTCTCCATTTAATTTATTATTTAATTAATCATCCTTGACTTTGCCACTTCACTTTATTATTTAAATAATACTCTTTGACTATGTCACTTCACTTTATTATATAAATAATCCTCTTTGACTTTTTCACTTCACTTTATTATTTAAATAATCCTCTTCTTTGCAATCACATTGACTTGTTTGACCTTTTGGGGCTTCAAGCCAACAGATGAGGGTCCTCCAACTTCGTAAGGCCATAACTCTCAAACCATGAGGAGTTATGTGAAGTTCCACATACCACCGAAAATGGCTTGACAAGAACTATCCATCTAGGATAGTTTCAATGACAAATTCACTGATATTCATCTCATTATTCCACAATTAATCATGGGTTATCTAACCATACTACTAGGATAACTCAAACACAAAGCATATTCCCATGAGGGATTTCACCATAAGGGGACCACTTTGGAGTTCATCCATTTGTACTCCTTATCAAACATGATAAGACAATAATGATTCATAGTTACATCAATCCAACTATGCATCATATATCAATGAAACCACATTGATCCATCTTCATCTATGCATCATATATCAATGACAACTCATTGATCCATCTTCATCTGTGCATGACATCATATGACTATGACTCCACTTAACATAAATCCATTGACATCAAGGAAAATACATGATCCATCAATATACTATGACAAGACATTGTTCCCTTGACATCAATGACAACATGATCCAACAAGTTGTGCATTCATCAACCATTCATTAACTTTAAAATAGTAAATCCATGTAAACTGAAATCACAATACATCAAATTTAAATTGGAAACCCTTGTGGGACAAAACCACAAAAATTATTTTTATAAATGTTTGTAGGCACCAACCTACTATTACAAATCTTGTATGCACCAACCTATTGTTACAAATCTTGTAGGAACCAACCTACTAGAGACACTAATATCCCTATCTAAGCTTCAACTTAGCAAGATATTGTGTAGGCACCAACCTACTGGAGACACCAATATCCTTAGCTTAGCACCAACTCAGTAAGACATCTATAGGCACCAACCTAATATATTCATACACAAAGTAATTTTTACTTCACTTGCATACTTCATACTTCATTTATTTAACAACATCATCATACCCTTAAGTTTCCTGCTCCATCGCCTCTCTTTTCTTAATACCCAAAACATAGATTCAAACCCTAGTCAAATTTATCTATCATTTCCTAGAGAACTTGGTAGCATCATTCTCATAATATAATCCCAAATTGTGGCACCAATGCCTCAAAATAATGCACTCTTCAACATCATAGACCTTAGTCCTTCATATCACACCCTTAAAACTCCAACAAAACTCCTATTGCACCTTTAGACCCCAAAACAACTCCCCATCTCCTACTGCGCATGTCAAATCTCTTGTGCACACCTCAGAATTGATATCTTTCTTGTATGTTCTTCAAATTCATACATCTATCGTGCAATTATAGTGTTTCTATACTCACTTTTAGGGTCGACTTGTAAATATTAGTTGGGTCAACTTGAACTTTTTTGTTGGGTTTTCTGACAGAAAAATTGATACCTCCTCATTCCTAAGGAGTTAGAGGTAGTGTCATATACCATTGGAAAGGTATCGTAATAATATTTCCAACCATATAACCTATACTCCCATTTGATCTAGGTATTTAGAAAAAATATTCCTTCAAAGATAGGGTATCCAAAATGAGCATCAAAAATCCAAAAAAACTATTTCCAACAATATCCATCTAGCAATATTTATATTGTACATATGTATTATCCCCATTATATTGGACATATGTAGTCTCCCCCTTATCTTTGAAATCATTGACAACAATATTTCCAACAATCTCCAATCTCTTTGTCATGGATGGAAACCCTTAATCAATTCTAATACTCCCGGTGTCTACAACTTTCCTTGTGTCTACAATTATTCCTCTATCTGCAACTTCTCCCCCTTTAAAATCAATGACAAATGGGTTATCCATGTAATATTATGCATCCATTTAATCACAAGATGAGGGAGGTATCACTTCCATACATCATGTTTCTCCTTTGACTTCATTGAGAAAGTATAAATTACTCGGGTATCTATTTGCATTTGCCACTAATCTTCTAAAACTTTTTTTCCTTATCTCACATCCTTTAGAATGAAATGTGAGGTTGTAACATTGATCAAACATTTGACTAACACTTAGAATATTTCCATGTGAGGTTGTAACATGTTTTGTTTCCATGGTTATGGAGACATATTCTTCTTCATCATCACTATCTTTTCTTTCTTTGCATTTTCTAGGTCCTCCTTTTACCTCTCTCATAAATTGTACTTCTTTTGTATCTAATTCATAGCTAGAACAACCACTGAATATTTTTTCATAATTTTTTTGTAGCCTGTCCCAAATTTTTTTAGTTGATGTACATTGCATTACCTTGATAGTATCAGAATCTGATAGGACACTCAAGATGAAATCTATTGCTTTTGCATCATGTTTGCTTGACTCCTTCACAGCTTCATTTGTATAACCTATTGTGTCTGATTCCCAGATGTCAAACCCGAGGGCCACCAAATAATTCTTCATTTTTATGCTCCATGATGCATAGTCTGTTCCATCGAACAAAGGAGATCTATATGTAGGAAGACCTTCCTTACAATCCATATGTGCTCAACATATTCCTTCTAATGGTTAAATTGGTTTTTAAGGAACCTACTCTAACACCAATTATTGAAATTATGATTATACTAAGAGGGGGGAATAAATCAGAACAAGACACTTTTTACCTTAATTGAGAATTCACTAGACATTCATTAATTTTAGAAGAGTAAATGCATGTAAACTCAAATCATAGTACACAAAATTTAAATTGGAAACCTTTGTGGGAGAAAACCATAATAATTTATCTTTATAAATGTATGTGGAAACCAACCTACTATTTCAAATATTGTAGGAACAACCCTACTGCCACAAATATTGTAGGCACAGATCCACTAGAGATGCTCCAGCACCTCTCTTTTCTTCACACCTCATACATAGATTCAAACCCTAGTCAAAATTAGCCTTCATTCCCTAGCGAATGGCATAACATCATTCCTAGAATATTATCCCAGACTATGGCACCACAACCCCAAAATAATGCACTTTTCAACATCATAGACCTTAGTCCTTCATAGCGTACCCTTAAAAATCCAAGAAAACTCATCTTGGACCTTTAGACCCCAAAAAGACCCCCCATCTCCTCTTGCACACCTATTATCTCTTCTACACATGTTAGACTTGATATTCTTGCTTGGATTCCTTTCAAATGTGCACATCTATTTTTTATTTATAGTGTTTATGCAAGATACCAGATATATAAAATATGCAGAACAGAAATAAAATTCTAGAAATGGCAGAATAACAGTAAAATATCTAGCATAATCTTCACAATAACACAGAAATGATATAAGAATAGCAATAAAAAAATCACTTTGATTTAGAAAGCAATGTTCACAGGCCTCTTCAAGGGGGAAACCTCCAATCGAGCAGCGCTCTATTACAATAATCTTCAAGATAGGGTTTTCATACCCTCGACCCTTATTTATACTAAATATGTCTATTAAGAGAAACATCTAGAGGAAGATCCTTCTAGAAGTAGAAGCTTCTATTAGGTCTTCTTACATCCGCCTTATTCTATTTTTTTGAAAGGCCTTATTAATATTGACCTTTATTACATCCGAATACATTGATCTACCTATGTGCAGGTTAGGACCTTAACATGTCTGCCCCCTTAAAAACAACCTTGTCCTCAAGGCTTGAGATGTGGAAACTGCTACAGAATGGTAGCTAGTTCCGAAGTGGCATCTATTGGAGTCATATCTTTCCACTGTACTAGCACTTCCTTGATGGTTCTCTGACATAAGAGACGCTCATGTTGGTCCAAAACTGCTTATGGTTGTAGCCAAATGGATCCTTCTTCAGCTAACTCTGGAAGGTTGGTTTGAATTTGGCACCTGGTTCCAATCACCTTCTTCAAGCATGAAACATGAAAAACAGGATGTAGCTTCGACTGATTGGGTAGAGCTAACTGATATTCTACTTTTCCCACACACTTGAGAAATGTGTAAGG
>SNQJ01S0071407.1:11400-29530 GCA_010110895.2 Picea sitchensis | reverse complement strand
ACAATAATCTTCAATCTAGGGTTTTCATACCCTCGACCCTTATTTATACTAAATATGTCTATTAAGAGAAACATCTAAAGGAAGATCCTTCTAGAAGCAGAAGCTTCTATTAGGTATTCTTACATCTGCCTTATTCTATTTTATTGAAAGGCCTTATTAATATTGACCTTTATTACATCTGAATACATCGATCTACCTATGTGCGGGTTAGGACCTTAACAGTTTATGTGCTCACCTTTAGGGTCGACCAGTAAATACTAGCTAGGTTGACCGAACATTCTAGTTGGGTTGTCTGACAGAAAAATCAATAGCTCCTCATTCGTAATGATTCATAGGGAGTGTCATATACCATTGGAAAAGTCTCAGAATAATATTTCCAACCATATAGCCTATGCTCGCATTTGAGCTATGTATTTAGAATAAAATTATATTTAAATATAGGGTATCCAAACTAAGCATAAAAAATCCAAAAACAATATTTCCAACAATATCCATATTGCAAACTTTATCTTGGACATATGTAGTCTACCCCTATCTTTGACATTAGTGACAACAATATTTCCAACAAAAAATACATCTTAAATATCTAATTTCTTTAGTTTCATAAAAATGTTCATGGAAAATATTTATTGTGTTTTATGTGAAGAAATATTGTCAAGAAACTTTATTTTTCTCAACATTCAAAAATGGCCTTGACATTAAGTAAAATAAACAATAAAGGATTAACCTTGAGGCCTCTTACATAAAGTTAAAAGCATTCAACAGTATCTTAAAATTAAATAGCTACAATAAAATAAATATCTTAAATTATATCTTAAATATATAGTTTCATTGGTTCTATACACTTTTCTATGGAAACTATATAGTGTGTCTAAATTGAAGAAATATTCTGAATAAACTTTATTCTTTATTAATATTTTTTTCCAGAAGTACCAAACTCCTAGGAATTTCCCTACATTAACAACAAACTCACCTCCAAATTGAGGTACACAATAAAAGTAGTGAACCCCAATAATCAACTCAAAAACCTCTTACATGAAGTTCAAAGCATTCAACTACTCAAACTACTCCATCATATTATTTTCCACTAACTTTATTATTTACCCTATCAAATATTTTAGTTTAGTATAACAATTTAATCTTATATACACAATAAAACAAATCCATTAATTATATATATATATATAGAGAGAGAGAGNTATATGGGTCCTCTTCACTCTTCTTCATTATTAGTATCTATGTCATATATCATTTTATTATTATATATATAGATAGATATATCATTTCATTATTATATATATAGATAGATAGATAGATAGATAGTAAACCCTCTTCCTAATTATTAGTATCTATGTCATATATCATTTCATTATTATTTTTAGGTGTCTATCAAACACAATGACATCACCCTCCCAAAGAAGAAGCCCATCCCAATCCTCTACTCTTTCACATGGCTTATATTTTGTTTTTCATTACAAGAAAGAACAATAGATTTTCTTTTCAGTAACAAGAAAGAGTTATACAAATGAATTGTAATGAGTCTTCAAAGAAGACATCAAGTTACACTGAATTAACTTTACTTTACTTAATGCCAAGGTGTTATTTATATTTCAATGCAAGTATTACAATGTTGTGTTACTCTTAGGTAATTTGGAAAAGGAACTCCATAAAACTTTTATTATATTATTTTTTACCCCACCCTCATATATAAAGGTGTAGGTAGGGAGAATAATAGAGAAAACATATGTTTATATGAGGGTGGGGGGAATAATAAAGAACACATATATTATGTTTTCTCTATTATTTCTCCCACCCTTGTTATGTTTTCTCTATTATTCCTCCCACCCCCATATAAAGGTAGGGATAGGGAGAATAATAGAAAAAACATAATATGAGGGTGAGGATGGAGAATAATAAAAAAACCATATTTTTTTTTATATTATTTTTTTTAATGTATATTATGTATAATATTTATATCATTTTTTTTAATGCAATAGTTTTATGTTTAAATGGTTTTTTTATTGTTTATAAATTAATGTAAAATAAATTTTTTCCCTTAATTTGAAAATAAATAATTCGAAAAATGATACATTTAAAATGTTAATTCTATCCTTTCAAAATTTAACAATTAAATATTTTTTATCAAAAAATTATTTTAAAATATAATTTTAATTTTATTATTTTTATTTAAAAAAAAAATTATTGTGTAAATTTAAGAAATATTGTTAAAATCATTATTATCCATTAAAATTTCTTCACATTAGAAGATGGTACATATTCCAAACGTGTCTGACTCGACAAGGACATTCATTCAGGGACAGAATAGATAACAAGTTCACTTGAAGATTTCTTACATGAAGTTCAAAGAATTCAATTATTCAAACTATTCCATTAAATTATTCTCCATTAGCTTTATCATTTACCCTATCAAAATATTTTATTTTAACACAAAATTGAATCACATAAAAAAATAGATTCATAATTTTTTAATTATTCATTTAAAATTGTTTTCTAATTAAATTGTTTCTCTCGTAAATGAACTAAGACATCCATGAGGGGGGCATCTATCCTTCCAACCTTATCACAATGGGTCGTTCTTCATTAGGGATTTGAACCCAAATAAGGAGCGTATAAGCACTACTTCCCAACCATCTCACCAAACCACCTAAACCCCTTTTTTAATAAGAATGTTACCCCAAACGACAAACGAACAAGCATTTTCCAAAAGTAACCCACTTTCTAAACTCCTAAAAATGTTTCTAGAAATATGAATAATACTTTTAGATCTATATACACCTGCACATTTTTTTAATAAAACATTAATGTAAACTAATGTGTATAATGAATTTTTTTTTAAGTTAATAGTTGAATTTTTATCTATACTCACTATAATATTAATAATTTATATTCAAAAGGAATATAAGCTCACTATAATATTAATAATTTATATTCAAAAGGAATATAATACTTATAGATTTGTATACACCCACACACATTATTTTTAACATGGAATTAATGTGGACTAATGTGTACAATGAATTATTTTTTAAGTTGATAGTTGAATTCTAATAAATACTCATTGGAATATTAATAATTTATATTCAAAAGGGTATTCGTTTTTTATCATAGTTATCACCATGTCAACAATATTTAGAGTTATTGATTTGACCATGGTAGTTCGATCTGATCATAGTTACCACCATGTCAACAATATTTAGAGTTAATTATTTTATCATGGTAGTTTGATAGGATCATATTAGCCTTTATTGTATGGAAATCTAAAATACAAATTTTAATAAATTTTCCGTCGAATAAGGATACACTATTGTCAATATTTTTACTAATAAGATATTTAATTATTTTATACATATCCACTCTCATAATTTAAAAAAAATAATGGTCAACATTTCAAAAATATTAGAAAAAAACTTTGAAAGAACCTATAATGAAATTAAATTACCAAATTTTAAAGAAATTTTTTTATTAATTTATTGGGTAGTTTCTGAAATCCTCGAACAAAATGAAAGTATGTATACTTTACTAATACATCTCTATTGAATTTTTTAATTATGTATTTTTTTTACTAAATCATATTGAAATTCGTATTATATTCAAATCCAAATCTAAATCTTGTTATTATGCTTTAAATCTTCGTTAATTTAACTATATGAAATCAAAGTTTACATGTAGATAAAATGATCATAGGTTGAATATCAAGTTTATTATAAGGAAAAAAATGAAAGTATGTATACTTTACTAATACATCTTTTTTAATTACGTATTTTTTTTTACTAAATTATATTAAAATTCATATTCATATTAAATCCAAATCTAAATTTTGTTACTATGCTTTAAATCTTCGTTAATTTAACTATATGAAATCAAAGTTCACATGTAGATAAAATGATTATAGGTTGAATATCAAGTTTATTATAAGGAAAAATAGGTAAATATTAGGTTTGATAATTGTCTTGATATAATCACATTAGGTGAAGAAATTTAAAAACTAAAATACTAGGTTCTCACTTTCGACCTTGACATAAATGTGATCCAAAGATAGTCCACTAGAAACACTTAGTGTAGTTGTCTGCACCTAGTTTTCACTAATTGAAAACACACCAATACATATTTACTATAGTGGTTCTTTTATTTTGTAAACAAAATTGGTTCTCAAATAAATATTAAAAGCACAAGTGCATACATACATGTAAGGAGCAGTAGTCCATGTTATAATCTCATGTACATTGATACTTATATATTGAACATGCATCGATGCATATACATGATTCAAATGGATTTGTATGCACAAAGTATTCATACACATGAGTGTGTATCAATGAATACTATGTATCGATTATTTCATTCCAAGTGTTATTTAATATTTGTGGGTATGCAAATGTAAAAAAAATTCCCTTATTTTCTTTATAAAAATTCAATTAGTGATAAGGAAAAAAAATTATACTAACAATAATACACACACATTAATCAAGACATTAATGTATCTCATTACTTAAACAAATATATTAGTTGATTACATATCTCTTCATTGAAATAATCTAAATCATCACATATTTAATCAATGATGTAACATTTTACAACAATATACATTTTTTTTCCTAAGTATGAAGGGGTTTGATTTTCTATTTATACCTGAACAAAATATACAGAGATAAAAGTATGGCCATGAGAAAAGAAAAATGTCTATCTAGAACCAATAAACTCGTTGGCACGCCTAGAGGAAAACCAGACTGGTTGTCAAAAACCTAAAAAGGAGTATGTCTATGAGAGTAATTGTCCTTTTTCTTGCATGATACATCTAGACCATGACTACTAAAAACAACTAAATCATCTAATAGACTTATACATAGGAAATTAAAACCATTTCTTAACAATCAATCATCAACAAAATGAACTTGGAGCGGCTTTGATGGCTGGGCCGAATCCTGCAAAGGCGAAAGAGGAGGAGGTCATGGAGACGAGGAAGCTCCTTTTTCACCAGCTATTTGAAATACCCCGCCATGTTTTTTCACCAACTAGGATGTCATTGTGATGATCAAACTGACCTAATGCTCCAGTTCATCCATTCTATGAGAGAGCTTTCTGAGTTCACATTCCTGCAAATTCATATTCTTGGCATTAGAGTTTTTATGTGCTAATATAGTTCCACTGTCCTGTGGAATTTTGAATCAGTATTCATATTCTTGGTGCAAGATAGGTTGAGAATAACTATCTACAACTTCCTGTCAACATCTCTTTCCTCAGTGTGAGCCTGAATAGATTGCACCTTCTCCTCCAAACTAGCCATGGGATCGCAAATCGAATGATCTACTTTGGATTGGTAGTGCTCGGTCACTTACTCAACTATGACGGAGGCCTTATTCTTGTGCTTGGACTCCTTCCATGCCTTTCTCTTTTGAGACTCCATGATAGCCTGAACATCCACCTGTAGACCCCCAAAATTGATACAACAAATCACCAACTTTCCCAATCGTGGACCTCCCAGATGTATAATGAAATGAAAAGCAACAACATCTGTCAAACGAAGAATAGGCCTTGAAATATTA
This sequence comes from Picea sitchensis, assembly GCA_010110895.2. Classification (NCBI taxonomy): domain Eukaryota; kingdom Viridiplantae; phylum Streptophyta; class Pinopsida; order Pinales; family Pinaceae; genus Picea; species Picea sitchensis. Next base: position 23,966 of record SNQJ01S0071407.1, on the reverse strand, counting down.
CCCTAATTTCAACACTTCCTCCCATGCCTGGATATGATACTGACCAGGATGAATCCATTCTCCACTTCATTCACCATTGATGGACTCATAATGATTAGTCGATGATGAAACCTAAAATCTGTATTAGATTTCCACCTGCAGTGTCCTCTTCGAATCATGTTCAGAAGATATTGCATTCATTCTTGGAGTATAAGGTGTTAGTAATAGAAGTCTCACCTAGACTGCTATAGGTGTGATCCTAATACCCATCATAAAAACTTGTAGGTTTTTAAAGATAAGAGTTTATTTCAAAATGTAGTGAATGCATGAGGAACTCAGTTTAAACATCAACACAAAACTTCCAGAAATATATATCAACAAGCAAGGCTTGAATAGTTTCAGATTGGAAAGATGGAAGACTTAGCATGAAAGGTAGAATACATGCATCAGGTTACATTAGGTAATTCTGAAACACATATAGTGGAAAACTCGTTAAGTAGGAACTTCCTAATCAACAAGATAAATTACTTCAACCCTTACACAAGTAAAACAAAGTAAATCTTTCACTGCATCAAGAAAAAGTACCAAGATGAATTATTCACCAATAGCAAGCATCAAAGCAAAGATGAAACATAGAATATGGAGAAAAGAAGAAATTGATCATTAACTTCTCAAGATTCTTAAGTTTGATACATACAATTTGGAAACTTTGGTACATTTGAAAAATAAAAATATGAGTCCCAATTTACAACCATTTGAATCGTCTAATGTTGTTACATTACACTTTTTATGGTAAAATGCATTCAAAAATATCCTTAGAACTCGCCACCTAGCTCCTACATAAGATTGTGTTCCTTAGAGATGTGTGGAAATGAGTAATCATCAAAAATATAACAAGATGCTATATTCTAGGATGTTTTTGGCAGAATTGAATGTAACTGCAACCAACTCGTTCCATGTAGCTTAACTAAAACTAGATCCTCGGGGCAGGTGTCCTTTTATGTCCAATTGATTCTTGGAGAGATTTCCTAACATTATATAACAATTGGAAGCCTTTAGAAACTCAAAATCCACATAAATATCAGGTTTGTAGCACCTATGTTGCAAATTGTTCCAAAATAAACAATTCATAGTGGCTTCAATAGCACGTGCTACAAACTTTCCTGTAGGTGTTCCTTTTCCCTCAAAAGTTTTCATTTGATATCAAAACTATGCAAAAACCTTCAAATATTTTTTAGAACCCGCTACAACCTTCTGAATCATAAAGTAACTTTACAAAAAGTCATATGAATATCATAATAGCAGCCCAAGATGAATTCATTTATGGGGGTTATAAACCTGCAAAAAAGAATACATCATGGAAAAATGTTTATGTTGATGCAGAAACGATGCCTCATCTCCTTCTCCTAGTGGCCACTCATGCCAACATGTCCAGGTTTTGTTTTGCATTCTGTTCCCTCAATTGTTGCACTTCTTCCTTCAGTTTCTTTTTTTCTTCTTGATAGGATCTATTTAGCTTGTACATGTTCTTCATCTACCTACGTAGAGATATGGATATTCCAAACCAGTGTTTTTCCTTTTTAATAGTTTATTCACCCATACCTACAACTTTCTTAAGATGGATCTTGGCATGCATATTTTCTTTATTAAATTTTTAATTTTCATCCTTTGCCTCTTTCAACTACTTCCTAAGCCTTTTAAAACTGGGATCCCTCTCATCAAAAGGATACTTTAACTTAATGATTCTTATTTTCTTTTTTAGATGCTTTGTTTTGTCTGTTTGTTGCGTTGATTCCCTGGATATACCTTCTTCTACAGAGGCATGATGTTTCTCTACTGATCTAGAGATAGGTCTTCTAGGCTTGACAACTTCTACAACAATAGGTGAAGAAAATAAAAGTTTATTTCCCTTCAGACTCTTGTTTTTACTAGAGGATGTTCCCATAGGTGCAGGCTCTGCCACAGGAGAAGTTTCTTCATCAAAATTTTGTGAAGGACCTTCAACTATATTATCCGTAGAATGAATGGACTTATCCATTTTGGTCAACTTCCTATGTTTACTTCACTCTAAGTGAACAATCTTCTCAGCAAGAGTAGGTGTGTGTCTCTTTGACTGTGGTGTATAAGCAACATTTGGATCAAAGTGTGATGCAACTATGAAAGAATCCCATTCTGTATTGGACTTCTTCAACTCTTCCAATACTAGCATTTTGATCAGACCATAATGAAAAACATTGGTATCCACCTGCTTAGATTTATCTTGGACTCTATCTGATATTTTCCCAATGCTTTTGAATAGATAAAAGGGTAATTTCATGGAATCTTTCCCAGTAAAATGCAGTAACAATCTAATATGGTATTGATAGACCATATTGAACCTTCCTTCACAAGTGAAATACCTCTAAATAACTTTTATCATTTTAATCAAAATACTCCAGCATATGATTTATTGGCACTCCCTTGGAGAGGTTATCTCCTTTATATTCAGGTTTTAGGAACTCCTTATAAAATGTAAAATTCAAGTACATGGATTTAAACCATTTTTCACCAAGAACATGTATCTTTGTGGTTGTAGAAATAGACTTCTTTGAAACCTCAAACTCCAATGCACCCACTTTAGTCTTTGTCCCACTGAAATTCAGTGCAAACTGCTTAGCAACCTTGGGATGTCCTCTTTGCATTTTCTCACAAAAAATCAAGTAGCCCACTCTTTGAAATGCTTCTCTGAAAAATGGTTTTGAGTTTATAAGCTATAGGTCATGGGGCTCATCCCTGGAAATTTATCCTCCTTTATGAACCTTCTTACCTTGCTAACGGTCCATTATAGCTAATTTAAAAGTTTTCTCCTTTTGATAACAGATTCTACCAACTAATGAATTAGGTTTTGATTGTTTGATATTTGCAAAAACATGGTTTGTTATATAAAATAAGAGATGGGAAGAAAGGATAAAAACACCTACATTAAGTGAAACTCTAACACGGTATAAATAGGGAAACTATTTAAAACAAAGCATTAGTAGCGTAGTTTCTCAGTTTGTAACATGCACATGAAGTTTGTAGCCTGGATATGAAGTTTGCAACGAATGGATTTTAGACTAGGTTTTTTTTATCAAAAGATTTTGCAAAGTGACGGGTCTAAAAAGAAAATGTTTTGAACAATATGATATTTCAAACCTCAATGAAAAGAATGTCAACAAGGTTTTTTTCAAATGGGAAAACAAAGGGTTTGTTGCACAATTAATTTGTAGCATGTACAATGAAAACATTCCACAACACTAACTAGAATTTGAAGCACATAAGGTCATAGCCATAGAAAATGGATGCAACTTATATTTTTGTATAAAAAAAAGAGAGACTTGGGTCTGCAAATGCTTAAGATACAAGGACTGTAGAAACTGACCAAGTGAAAGAAGTTTTGCAGTGCAAATACTTTGGAACAATTTGCAGCGTGTAGAAAAATTGCAGCAATTAGAGTCTGATTATGATCATCCTTAAGGCAGTGAAATTGAGCATCTAAACAGGGTACCTAGTATATATGAAGCTTAGATTTTGTCTCATGCACTAAACTAACTGTTTTTGGAAGCATTTAATCCTCCTTCAATTTCTACACAAAATTCGCAGTGCCACAATTTAAACCAATTTGTTGTTGGATACACCTACCACACTTAGAGGGGGGGGTGAATGAGTGCAAGGGGCTTTTTCCCAAAACTTCCCTCTTACACAAAAACTCCTTAGTTAACATTCAACATTTTCTCATTACTCATTTCTGTCATTTATAATCAGTTAGATGTGACTATATATCAACAACATATATCAGCATCATATCATCAACAAATCATCTCCACAAGGAACACAAAGAACACAAGATGTATGTACAATTTTTCTTTTTATTATGGACTTCAATCCAGGGGTTTTTCAGAAAAAAATGAATAGATTACAACTCTACAAGAGCACCAACTCTATATGCAAGATGCAGCTTACATTCTCAGCACCAACTGAGATGAGGCAACAATCCTCAACAGATATCAATATGTCAACATAAACAAGTGCATCAACCATGCACCAACCAGTGCCAAACAACCTGTAATAAACTTGTACCATAAACAAGTGCATCCAACCATGTACCAAGTATATACCAATCATGTTTCAAATACTCGTCATTATGTACGAATATCATCAACTATACACCTCATGTATGTGCCAACTCATCAACTACTTGTCTCAACCATGATTAGTTTTGGATAGTCAACAACCCCAACTTGAAATAATCATAACTTTGTACTTGTAATGAATAAAGATATGAAATTGATATACAATGTTCTTTAGTGTTTTTTTCTGCAATTCCTCCATGTGGCACTACTTGGAACCTCTCACAAAAGGCGTTATAGCAAAAATGGCATACCTTGTTGAATTCTAGCTTATTCTAAAGAGAGACCTTGTAGACCGTGGCCCGCACAAAAAATTCATTGAATTGATCTAAAACTATTACACAACATACTATAGCCTGTACCCTAACCAAAACATTTTGTCTCACTGAATTTGGATCTTTTATGAAGAAGTTATGACGTTTTTACCCGAAACACTTGTTTTTAACTAGTTTTGGGACTAGCCACAAACCCTATTTTCCACGGAGTGTAACACCCAAAATACAACGACCCACAAGATGATTTTTTTACAAAAGATACTTGGGTATGTTTTCTAAATTTAATATCAATCCCACGGTCTGAATCATTATAGAAAAAATGATATAGCGAAAATGGTGAGAGGACGTGTAAATAACATGCCTTAGAAAGCATCATGAAAAGAATTTATCATCCCTTCAATTATGGCACTCGTTTCTTCACCTTCCTTCTGAAATTCATCTTAGATATCCTTGGTTACCTCTGTCACCTATATATCTTCAATATGCTCAAGTTTTCCACACCAAAAATTCTCATGAAGCTCTCACAAGAAGCTCTCCATCAATACTCCAAAAGATATTCTCACAAGAAGCTCTCCATTGATCCAAAAAAAGGATGATCTACAAGAGACCATTGTTATCTTATTTATACTTTCATCCTCTAGGTCACTTAACCCATTTTTAGGTCACTTAACCTATTTTCCTTATTTTAGGGTTAACCACTTTCCATAAATGAAATTTCTCCAATATTTTATCGTTTAAATATTCCTTCAGTTTCTCATCTTACTTTATCATTTCTTGGTTTTTTCACTTCTGTACTTTATTATTTAAATAATCACCTTGACTTTTTCACTATACTTTTATCATTTAAATAATGATTTCTTCTTTTAGTTCCTTAACCATTTCTAGGTCACTTAACATATTTTCCTTATTTTGGGTTAACCACTTTCCATAAATAGAGGTTCTCAATACTTTATCATTTCGTATTCCTTCTTGATTTTGTCACCTTACTTTTATCATTCTTAGTTTTGTCATACATTTATTATTTAAATAATTCCACCTTGACTTGTCACCTTGCTTTATCATTTAAATAATTATTTCTTCTTTTAGGTCACTTTGACTTCTTTGACCTTGGGGCTTCAGGGAAGCTGCTACATGGGGTCCTTCAAATGTAGTAAGATGTAACTCTCAAACCATGTAGGGAGTTATGTGACATTTCACATACCACGAAAATGGCATGAAAGCACTATCATCTAGGATAGTGTCACTTAATAATTTCCTTGACCTTCATCTCATTTATTCCACATACAAGCATGGTCCTCAGCCATTCTTCTAGGATAGCTCAATCCATTGGCGTCTTCCCTTGAGGGATTTCACCATAAGAGGGACCACTTTGGAGTTCATACATTTATTGCACCTTATCAATCATGATAAGAAAATAATGAGAGCAAGGGTCCTCAACCATTCTTCTAGAATAGCTCAATCCAAATGAAAGCATATTGCAGTAGGGGATTTTACCATGAGGATTCACTTTGGAGTTCATCCATTTTTACCTTATCAATCCTTTGATAAGACAATGTGGAGTCATCTATACATTTTTCCAACAATGCATAATATACCAATGAAATACGATGATCCATCTTCATCATGTATCAATGAAAACTCATTGATCCATCTTCATCATATCAGTAAGCAGCTCATTGATCCATCTTCATCTATGCATTCTCATGAGGAAAATGCATATTATATTACATCAATCAATATCAATCAATCCTTTGACATCAATCAATCCACTTTACATCAATCAATCAAACCCTTGGGCATCAATGACAACATGATCAACATTTACAACATGCTTTGTTCGAATGATAAACATCCTTCTAAAACTGACTTGAAGGAAAATTGATGAATAGATGGCACTGAAAAACAATAAAATACCAGTTACCACATTCCCAAAACATGATGGTATGTGATTAGTGCATGATGTACTTTTCTTGATCTGTTGTGAAGTTTTAGGTCAGTTTGCAATAGGTTGACTTTACATATGACTTGACCCCCAAACAATTAGATATGACATGAAAACCCTTTGTACACCTTTTTGAGACACAAAACTTGTGTGATGAACTTTGAATAAGGTGTGACCAACACTTTCCCTTTTTTCTAATCATGATAACCACTATCATGACACCAAGACTCTCAATGGACTATGATCAGTTTCCTTGACTCATGAAACAAATCAAAATTATTTATTTAGATAATACATGACTACAAAAACTAAAATAAATTTACCTATGACTCAAACCTAGAAGCTTAAAAATATTCACCCCTACACATCATATGTGCTGTATCTGGCTCCTTGGATGGAACCCCTACACATCATATGTGCTAGCATCTGGCTCCACATGAGATGGAGACCTCCCTGTGAGGCTCCAAGAACATTGAGTTCCAGTGCCTTATCCATTAGGCAAGGAATCATTGTTAAAAGAAAACAAAACTAACTAAACACATTGGTTCTTACAATGAAAAAAAGCCACCCATGGCTTTTTGAAAAATAATTTTTTGAGAAAATGCACATTGACTGGACCACCATAAATTTCGACATCCACCAAATTCTACAACTTAAAAGTATTATTTTGAAAAACTTCAGAAATTTAAAAGGTCGAACCCAAAGAGATTCGAATTTACCATGTTTTCCTTTATCCTTCCTCTTAGAATCCCACTTGCATACCAAGTCTTGAATCTAAAAATCGTCCTTCTTCACCTTCTTGTCAAAAAAAAATGTTTTTTTGTTGATGATTATGTTCTTTGTCAAACAATTTCTCTCTGGTTGGTTGCACTTCCACAAGTTGATGAATCCTTATGATCATTTCATATGGTTCCCCTTCTTGATCTTGAAGAAATGTTTCCACGGTTAAAGATAACTGAGGAGGGAAAACAATTTCAGCTCCATAAACTAACTGAAATTGTGCGGTACCAATTGAACTCTTGGTGGTTACTTTGTCTTCCTAGAGGGAAAACTTCAACTTAGAATCCCATGACTTTTTATTATCTTCCAGCAACTTTTTGATAATATTTCTTAAGATTTTGTTGGAGGATTTTGCTAAGCCATTACCCTAAGGGTAATATGGAGTAGAATGGATAAGTTGAATACCAAAATTTTCACAAAACTTCACCAGGGGCTCAACTTTGAAAGTTGTTTCATTCTTAGTGATAATTTATTTGGGCAACCAAACCTTGACAAAATATCTTCCCAAAAACCAATAATTACTTTGTGTGTTGCATTCCTAGTGGGAATGGCTTCTATCCATTTGGTAAAGTAGTTAGTAGAAGTCAGAATCCAACAGGGTTGACCACTTGAGGATGGATGAATTTCTCCAATAAAGTCTAATTCCCATTTTTGTAAAGGGCCAGATACCACAATTGGTTTTAGAGGAAAATAATTGAGTTGTTATTTACCTGAGAATTTCTGACATTTGTCACATGTTTTGATATGTGCACAAAAATCATTGAATAAGTTAGGAAAAAAATACCCAGCTCTGAGTATCTTGTATGTTGTGGTTCTCCAAAAATTATGACCTCCACACAAACTCTCATGAAATTTAGTCATAATTTGTTTTTTCTCCTCTAGATTTAAACATCTTAAAAGAATACTTGAAGAATCCTTCCAATATAGAATCTGATCAACAATACAGTACCTGACTTCTTTAAGTTTTAGATCTCTGACCTTGGTCTTCTCAAGTCTAGTAGGAGGTTGCAAATTTTGCAAGAAATAAGTGATGTCCTTGTACCAATTGCATTCTTCCAAATTTGAGTTAATTTTAAAGTTGTTGTTCTGGATATCAGATTATTGATTCACAGAGTTAGTGCCCATAAAATTTACTCCCAACACCTTACAATTTGATTCAGCTAATAATCTAGCCAATCCTTGACCTTTTACCATCTTGGTGGGCTTCACCTCTAGTTCAAAATCTAAAAACTTAGCAATCCACTTGCTTCTTTTCCTATCTATATAAGGATGAATCATAACTTATTTAAAAAAACTTGAAGGAACATAAGCAATGATTTTTAAATGAATAACCTACACCCTGAAAACCTTAAGATCTTTGACTAAATCATAATCTTGTTTCTCCATAATATCATACTTGACTTCAGCATCTCTCAAGACCCTACTGAAGAAGGAAATAGGTTGCTCCATACCACCCGAATTCTTCTAAAGAAGGACAACAACTAGTGTATCATTGGAGGAAAAAGAAAAAATCATAAATTCCTTTGAGTAATCAGGATTGATCAGAATAGGAGCATCATCCAATGCTTTCTTTATCTTCTCAAAAGAAATCCTAGATTATAGTGTCCACTTTACTTCATTTCCTTTTCACAACATGGCAGTGATGAATTTCACTAACTCATAAAAGTTAGATATAAATCTCCTCAAAAAAATTATCTTACCTAAGAAGGTATGAATTTCTTTCTTAGACCTTAGAAGAGAGATTCTTTTGATAACCTCTATGCTATTGGGGTCAATCTTGACTCCTTCATCCAAGACAATGTGTCCTAGTAGCTTACCCTCCTTCATGGAAAAAAAAATAGAATTTTTGGGATTTAGGGAAAACCCATAGTTTTTTCACTTCAAAAACACCTTCTTTAGATGTTGGTAATGCTCTTGATCAGACTTGGAAAACATTGTAATATCATCTAAATAGATAACCACAAAATTGTATTTCTCTCCAATAAATGCAATGCCCATTGCACGTTAGAAAGTTTCACATGCATTCATAAGACCGAATGGCATCTTTGCATACATGAATGTACCCCAGGGAGTGGTCAATGTTGTCTTCTCTCTGTCCTATGGCAACACAAAAATCTGATTGTAGCCCGAAAACCCATCAATCATTTAAATCCTCACTGACGTTGTCACCCTTTGCAAAATGTGTTCCATTTTGGGTAAAGGGYAGTTTTTATTTATAGAAAACCTATTTATATTCATGAAGTAAACACAAAGCCTAATCTCACCATTATTCTTTCTGACAGGGACCAAATTATCTACCCAACCAGAATAACTCAGAGGTATAATGATTTGAGCATCAAGCAAATTCTTGACCTCTTTCTCCATAATAGGCAATAACATGGGGTTAATATGCTTGAGCTTTTTTTGGAAAGGCTTAGTGTCATATTTCAAAGGTATCCTATGCTCAATGGTGCTAGTATAATAAGTCTCTGGGTCTTCATACTTCCTTACAAACACATCAGAAAATTCTTTCAACAATTGGACATATTCAGCCCTCTAATCTTTTGATAGGCTACTRGAGAGTTTAACATATTTTGGTTCTTCTTCAGTGCCTAAATTATAGTCTATGAGATCCACATTTTCTTTAGAACTACTCACCTTCGCAGAAACATCATTATTATCAAAGAGACTTTCTAAAGGAACCAATCCTTTAGGAATTTGATTGCTATGCAATTGAACAATTTTATGATCTGCAATTTTGTTCAAAAATTTATCAGCATGCAGATTTTTATCATTGTAACATCTCGCTCTTGCGAGCACGTGTTGTTTACGTATTCTTTGAGGACACTTACATGCAATTGATCTGATTATAGTACATGGTAATTTTTTTCTTTTATGGATTCTTATGATGATGTTGATGGATTGTGATTTTTATGTTATTTGTTATATGTGTATTGACAAATGTTGTTGATGAGTTTCCCTGAGTGTGTAGGACACTTGATGGATTGTGGATGTTGAGGGCATCAATGGACCTCCTTGGACTCCAGATTGACTCGGGGAGTGGATAGTATTGGTTTGAGTGTTTCATTTATGCATATGTGACATATGATCGATTATAGTATGATTTTGTATATGGACCATTGACAATGTTTCGTTGATGGATGTAGGCTAATAGATACTTGCTAATATGACTCACATAATCAGTAAAGGGGCCATGCACATAGACCAGATATTTGATAAAACATAAACAAGAACAATAACATGGTGGAAAAGGCATACTAGCCAACTCTCTAATGTATTCACTCCAATGTTACATATTTATAGTATAATGGGTGATGCCACCTCATAGAGACATTTTCTCTAGGTCCTAAAATCATGCATGATGACTAGGCTAGAAAATATTAACTAAATCATTAGTCATCACTTGAGGATATATTACTAATATCCTAAATGAATAATACAAATATAGGTGACAATTTAGACTTAGTGATTGGTAAAGGTAAGCCGTAGTCTAACAATCCCCCCCTCAATCACAAGTTTGATCAATAATACCAGTGATAAAGAATGAACTGGTATCAATTCCAAGCCTTTATAGTAAAAATCATGAGTTGAGCCTCAATGAAGAACTACCTGAAAAACTGCCAATCTAGATGTTGAATGGTTCATCTAAAATGAACTGGAAGAGAGATGAGATATGGAAGTGAACAACTACAATATTCAAGCATTCATGATTGCTTGGCCATTTGATCATTTTTCCAAGTATTTTAGCTAGAAGAATTTGATATCTTCTGCTAATTAGTGAACATGTAGTATCACCACTCTACTATCAGTGTATCACTAAAAGTGCTCTCTGAATCTATGGTTTGGGATAACCATTGACCAATTGATACCATGTATCTGATGGTTTTTGGAAAACCACTAACCAATCTTGACACTTTTAGGTGTCCAACAACATCCCAATGTCTAATGTGTATGATTCAATTGCAATTCATTGAACCATAATCCTGCCAAAGTCTGCCATCTCTGGAAAATATCACTATGTAATCATGTGAGCTAGGATGAAAGCAATTTGTTCACTTAATGTAAACTCCAATCTAATGAAAACGAACCAAGAGAATTGACTCAGCTTCTAGTCTCACACATCCCTAAAAACGCCTAACAACTCAATCAAATTCCAAGCTACAATGTAGAAGGATCCTCTTGTCCTTTGCTAGGTCGAATGACCATCTATGTGAACCAAACGTCCACATCATTTCTCTCAAAATCAAAATCAACATCACAATTATGTATGATTCAACTTATACTTATTGAACCATAATTCTGCTAAAGTCTTTCATCTACAGACCACAATTTCCCTTTTGGAAATTTCCATGCCCATCTGGCATACTTGATGTTTGTTGTTGTCGAAACTTTTTGTCTAAAAACCATATTCAATTCCATCATCAATTCCCCCCTTTGTTAGTTGAAAGGATAGACCACAAGTGGTTTCATGAACCATCGTCACTGGAATTTTTGAACTCCCCCCCTTAAGGTGCATGATATTTTCATCATTGTACTCCCCCCTTCTAGGATCAAGAGAGTACCATACTTATTCCATTTTAGTACAACACAAAGTGGGCATGCAAAGAAAACCACATGTTATCTCATCCCGTGAGGGCCATGCTCGAAAGCTACGCTACAAGGGGACCGCTTATGTGAGGTAAAAAAATGTTATGTGCTACAATATTGGTCTTTAATCGAGATTGCATTCTACGGTAAGACTTATATAATCGCTTGGTTGTTGATGACCAACTCCAAGGATCGATCCACTCATAGTGAATATTCAATCTTGCAAGTTTCTTCAGCATTGAACATCTGTCTGAAGAATGGTTATGCTTGCCACAATGATGGCAAGGATGGAGATCAAAACATTAATTCTCCATGTGACCAACTCAATTTCAATGTTGGCATGTCGCATTATGATTCTTAACTTGAATAGGTGAAAGTGAATCTTCTTGAAGGAATCCAACACTTTGGAACTTGATTGATCTGAAATAATCGGGAATATGAAAGGTAACTTCCTTGTCATATCCAATTCCTATTCTATTCTTGTTGTAGATGATTTCTTCCCAAGGTCTTATGATGGGCTTGGAAATAGTATTCTAAACTTGTTGCTTTAAAATACGTGGAAGTGGATTTACTGCATGTTTTTTCATCATTGAAAGGTTTTCTTCACTAAACTCAAAAGAAAACTCTTGAAATGTAGGTTCAAGAATATCTTCATCTTTTTTTTCATCTGGAGTTGTCTTACTCAGTTGCTCCTTCACTCATTATTGATAAAAATCATCATCTTCATCATCATAGAGAGTGTTGTGTTGAACAAAAACTAGTTCAGAATACTTCAGTGGCTACTGATTTTTGAGATCCCTAATTTCATCATTCAATAGTTGGGATAGAGATTGAAGAAGTATAACTTTATCTTAC
>SNQJ01S0071406.1:19342-38319 GCA_010110895.2 Picea sitchensis | reverse complement strand
GTTCTAGGATTTTCGTAGTCATTAAGGCGCCATACACTAGTCAAGGACTTAGCATGAGTCCCATGTGACATACGATAATCTGGAGAGTGTGAGCATGATAGGCATCGTAAACTAGTAATATAGAGTCATCAAAAGCACAAAAATAACACATGGTAGCCTAGATTTAGTGCAAGAATGAGAGGTGGCATGCATCAATGGGGTATTTTATGCATGCGTAGTAGGCGACATGCATCAACCTAAGTTCAATGCAAGCATAGAGGTGAAAAATACCAATGGTACCAGTGGAGGAGAGAGGATCAAAGGAAGATATGATGTCACCATTGGGAGGATCAAAGGAAGATATGATGTCAACATTAAGAAAATGAAATATTGTAGTAATAACAGAAAAAAAAATAATGAAATTTAGTTGTTGTAGTGTGGTGGTTCAAGTGTGGTGGTAGAAGAGAGTGTGAAAGTTTAAATGCCATTTAAAGACTCATATTTTCATGTGGTTGTTTCTTATTAATAAGGCACTTTCATGGGAAATCTTATAGAAAAGGATTACATATTGTCTTAGGAGGTGTCATTTGTGCAAGGAAAATGAAGATTCAAATTTACATCTTATCATGACATGTTCAAATGATATTCATGTATGGGAGGAAGTGAAAGGTTTAACTAGGTTAAGAAATATTTGAAGTGATTCTTCAATTGAGGAGGGTTTAAGATCCTAGTTTGAAAATAAGAATGTAAATAGGTTTAGAGCTTATCCTTTGTTATTATCTTAGGGTATATGGCTCACTAAGAATTTTGAATTTTTTGAGGAAAAATCCATCCGTCTGTGTTAGTGTGTTACTCAATCATTAAACATATTAACTAGTTTCAATAAAGTGATAAAGGATAAACCTAATTAACAAATACCAAAGGATAACATTGATAAATTTGGAGCTTGTGCATGCTTCGATAGTTTTTCAGCATATATTCAAATAAATGAATTATATTGCATATGTTTTTTCAAAGGCTGGGATACAGTTGGTTTGTGGTGAATGGATAATCAAAGAATAGGATATGGAAATGTTTCTAAATATACACATATTCCTTTTTTTGAAAACTTCAATAGATGAACCATTGTTACTGGATCATGAGATTATAATATAGTTGTGTTAACATATAGAGAAAAAAGTCGGTAATTTCATTCCATCATTCATAGTGAAAAAATGCAGCTGTATTGGACTTGGTAGACTAACTTCGTCAAGCTTTGTGGCTTGGGAACTATGGGACTTATATCTACCATTTTCATATGAATTACATGAGGGATACTTTTTTAACTTAACCTATTTTGGTATTTACAATAAGTAAAGGTTCCAATTCCCAAAAGGAACAATTTTCCTCCAAAAATACATAAAAAATAAAGACATTCATTGGATATATTTTAAGGGGACTATACATCCTCAACCATCAGTATCCTATATAGAATAATTATATTTGAAAGAAATCCCTCTGGATTAGTTTCCATTGATATCGATATATAATGGGATCAACTTACCTTCCTCTTAATCTTGTGACTCCTTGGAAAAATAATTATCTCCTTCATTGTGCTCATGATAGACATGGGAGTTGTATACTACTTCAAATTCTAACCTCATAATTACGTAGCCCTATTTTATGAATCTTAAAAATATGGTATATGTAGTGTGGGCACAGCCATTCAACCAATCACAAACTACCTTGGAATATAAGAATGTCTAAAGTTGTTGTATCTCAATTTATATATGCTTCATCATTGTGATGACGATTATGTCTGCATAGTTATTAGATTTTACCCTACACCTCTTTTTATTGAGATTGTGCGGTCATTATGGTGAATGAACTTACTAGCGATGTTTTGTTCATCACTTCTCCTGGAAGAACCATCACAAAGTGTATACATGAAGATATGATCAAATTATAGAGGTATAACTTGTCTAATGGTATCTCCAACTCTTATGGGTTTGCAAGCCATTAACAAATATTTTATTTTGAACATTGTCTCGATAGGGGATGGTCATTTCCTTTGAATATTTCTTCATCTGTGAGATCCAAAGGCCCCACATAACATGTAAAGGTAGAGCAACCAAGTCTTGTGGACTTCCATGATATTTTAAACTAGTTGTTCCAAGCTTCTATCGTTGTGTTCCTAGCCCAAATTTGGTTTCTTCCTTGTTATCCTAAAGCAAGGGGAGTCTGTTGTCAAGGGAAATCCATGCAAAATTTTTGGCCTTGGGTAGTTTCCAAATCCTCTAGAGATCACTCCACCACCATGGATTCCTTGCCTCCACATTCTACTATGAGAGGGTCTTATAACCCATTTCACACTATACATGCCCTTTTATTTATTTTTTGTCCATACAAGATATTATTCACTTTCATATAAGACAATGGAAATGTTATCCTTCTTTTTTGCAATTAGTTTCCAAATTATTTTAGTTGTTAGGGATCTATAATTTTTTATGTCTTTTTAGGCCCCATCCTCTCTCTAAGTTTGACCTTGTTATCAACTCTCATTTTACCAATAAAATATTATTAGAGTTCTCTTTCCATGATCATAGATAGTGAAACATAGGGATTCAAACTTCTTTAACATCAAGACAATGATAAACACTAGAGTGACTCAATATATTGAGATTGATTCCAAAATGCCTTTTTATAAGAATCACCCTTCTAGTATGAGAGATCCATTTGTTGTACTGGTGATCTACTCTTGTTTTCATCTTGTCAAGGAGCCACAACTAGTGTTTACATTGGTATTCATTTTCTTTTAGCATGAACTACATGTGTATATAAAACAACCATCATTTTCACTACAATGAAAGGGAGGAACTTCAAGATCATTTCTCTCATGGCCCATGAGACATGATAAAAGTATATGGATGACTTTTGAGCATTTATGTCCATTCCAATGGAGGAGGAAAAAAAACTTTAGAATGAGATATAGACACTTTGTGTTTTGAGGTATTAGCAGTTTCAAACAAGAGTATACAATCAACAAATAAGATGTGAGACAAAGATTATATTAGCATAGATATTCACATATTTGTAGTTCTAGATTGAATTTCTTGGTGAATATGCTTGCTTGAGCCATTATAAACTATAATAAAAGTGGAGAGGAGAAAGGGAAACCTAGCCAAAAGCCTGGAATGGAAAATGGCCTGCTCATTAATCCCTACATCCAGATATGTCCCATGTGGCTTTGAGATATTTCCCTCTATAACCACTAGAGACCTTGCATTGGGAAAGTAGGTTACATCCTTATTTGATAGGTATTTTACATTATTGCAAATTTTTGTACAACTTTACCATAGCATGGTTTAGGTCATCAATTGTGTAGGCTTCCTAGTTGTGAGTAATCATGGTTCTATACTCCTTGTAAGACAACTAATGATGATTGAACTTAAAGGGCAACAATAGTTTTTTATCCTTTATAGCTATCTCCAGTTTGATGGGGTGGTGGTATAATTTAATTCCTTCAAAACTATGGATCTGTATGAGGGGAGATTCATGGCGAGATCCTTCTTTATGAAGAATTAGTTCAACCTTGTACTTATCTCCCGAGTGTCACCCCTCTTATTTGACCAAGTAGCCTATGGAACTAAAGGTTCAACATGTGACTATAAGTTGGGTATCTAATATCTTAAGGTAATAATTTGCTAGAGGACCGAGATGAGAATGAGCACCAAGCATATTTTTTACTGTTGAAATGTAAAATTTAGGTCCCCTTTGAGAATTATCATGGGGAGGTCTAATAGGCCCTAGAACTACCAATTTATCCTAGAGGGCCTCCTATTGTGAGATGGGCCATATGCATTGAGGATGTCCAAATAAAATTTCAATTCCTTTGGAGAAATGAGTCAAGATCTGATCGTTGAGATTACCTTATCCCAAAAAATCACTAACTAACACCATTTGAGAGCCCAATCCATCGAAGTTTCCGTCCAGATTTTCAACCTGGAATACATTTCTTTGGGTGCTTTTAGGAATATTCTAAATACATAGTTTCTTGTAATATTAGGATATTGGCTTTGTGTTTCTATATGATGTTTTTAAGGGTGTGTTGTGTTGAGGCCACCCCTATAAGTCGTGGGCGTTGTACAATGCCATTGGATAGTATTGGAACAAGCTAGTTTGAATATTGACTCCTTGTATCACAAGTTGGAAACCTTTGTGGACCAATCATAAACATGGTTGTATCCTAGGAAGAAGTCTAACAACAGAGAGGAGGACATCACAATAGTACAACAAAGACTGGTAAAAGGTGTTTATGTGGAGAGAACTATTATGTTAAACATTGTCCATGAAAGACTACAACCTTGGAAGAAAACCATAATAACTGAGGATGTTAAATATTAGAGGTTTTGGACACCCTGGGGATGGATTGGGGTGACACCAAGAAGAAAGGAAAGAGCCTAACCAATCTATATATGTTGTCATAAAATTTAGGCGAGTAGAGAGTGCCAAGAAAAACAATGGCCGTAATCCTATTGTTTGTTGGGTGTGTGTAGAGGACCATTATTGAAAGAGATCAAGATCATTTTGAAACCTATGGGAGGGTTGCTCTAATAAGGGATCGTTATATTGTTACTTGTTTACCCAAAATTACCTCCTTTTATGAATTTTATTTGGTCTATGTCATATGATACTTTATACCTCCTTTATTTGGTCTTGTAGTTGTTGAAACACTTGACATCATTGACTCAATACTTGATTGTAGTTGATGCTCTTTTACTCTAGCTCAGGATGTTGTATTTTCTCTAAATGGATATTGTGGGGGAATAAAAATACTTCCTTGTTTGTTGAGGAGATCGTTGAAGTTAAAAAAAATTCACATGTGAGGTTAGCAAAGGTGGAGGATAATATCTCGTAACCCATAATTTAAAGGAGTATAGACTAGGCACAGTGTCTCCTCATCCACTAAGGCATGTTCAGAAGGTGCTTTTTTCCCACTAATATTGAGCTCTTCCATATTTCGTTTACCCTTTTGAGATCCTTCCAATGTTTCTACTCCTATATGTATTGGTAAGAATCATCAAAGTTTGTTTGGGAGATATATGAACATGAAATATTTGTTTCCCATGGGTTTTGCAAAGGGTGCATTGATAGGAGATGTTTTTGTAGTCCAACATTTGCACAAACTATGCTTTCCTACCTCTATAAGAATAATGTCGGAAGTCAAGAGATAGGAGAAAGAGGTCTAACCATTTTTCTCCCTACTGAGTGTGCCCTCCTCTGGTGCAAACCATGTGCCCTCCTCCACTACAAATCATGTTCCCTAGCCTATGCAGTGGTACTCTCTGCAGAATGTGTGCCCTAGCATCTGCAAATGGAGTGTGCCCTTCTCCTCTGCAAGTGGTGTGCCCTCCTCATTCTCAGATCCTCCAAAGCCATCCTCCAAATCCTAACCATGCTCTAAATCCTCCTACGTGCAAGTGACAGGCGGGACTATATAGTGACGATGGTAGCTTCTGCATTGTAGTGAGTGAAATCTTTGGACTATGGTGGTGATGCATGGTGTGGTGGTATAGGTTCTTGATAGTCGTGCATGAGTTTATTTAGTTTTGAAATGTTTGTTTTGGTTTATAATTTTTGTTTTTTAATATATATTATATATTATATATAATATATAATATATTATAATATATATATAATATATAATATATATATATAATATATAATATACAATAACAATATACAATAATAGAAGTCATGGGACCTACTTGGGTTGTGTATTTGAACCTAGGTTAGGAGTTGGTGTTTTAGAGGTTATGGGTTAATGGGTTAGTGATTTGGGTCTAGTAGGAGTTAGTGGGTTTGTTGTCAAGAATTAGTGTAGGAGTTTAGGTTAGTGAGTTAGTATTTTCTATATAATGGGTTTTGTGTGTTCAACTTTAATAGGGTTATTGTGGTTTTCTGAGGTTAAAGTGATTACTAGGTTAGATGTTAGTCAATTAATTGTCATTAGGAGTTAATAGTTTAGATGTTAGTCAATTAGTTCTCATTGGGGGTTAATGAAAAAGTGACCATTAGTGGTTGGGTTTTAGGGGTTATGGATTTATCTCTCTTATTGGTTTAGGGATCATTAGGGGATATAAATTTAATTGGTTGTTGTGTTAGGGATATTGGTTAAATCTCAATTAATCATTAATAGGTTAGTAAGGAAAAATTGATTGTGTTAGTGCTTAGTGGTTAAGTTTAGTGTCTTGGTTGTCTAAATAGTTAGTGGGTTGGTGGGATAATTTCCATCCATGTTTAATGGGTTAGGGTTATGTGTGTTAAGTGGGTTGTTATATTTAGAGTTGTAGTTAGTTAGGTAATAGAGTTTAGTGCATTGGGATCAAGGATTTGTGGGTTATGGGTTAGTGGGGTAAGATTTTAGTGTGTTAGGGGTTAGTGTGGATTTTGTTAGTGTGTTAGGGATTAGGAGTTGGAGTGTTTATGGGTATAATTAGGTTAATGGTTAGTGGTTTAGACATTAGGTGTTTTTAGAACTAGAGGAATTGTAATTTCAAGGATACATTAACCTGGAGCAGACACAAGTTCAGATCTAGCTAGCTTCCACTATAACCCATAGATTAGTTCCAACAACCTTCAGTAATGCCTAACAATGGCACCTTGGCTTTGCTGCAAAGAGTCAAGAAGTTCAAGGAACCTTACATGCAGGGGGTCCCCACTCACAGAAATCTACCACATATATATCACAACAAACCCAAGACTCATTGTGGATTTGAACTTGGGTGAGGAGAGTGAGAGAACAACATTGATATATTGGAACAACTCCGCTAGGAAATTCTCCAAACCCTTTTATCCAAATCATCTTCACACATACAAATGCTTTCAAAGTTAAAACCATGTGGACCTACCTAAACACTTGACAAAACAGGGAAGTTTTGGGGCCCCAATAGAACATGGGCTACACAATTTTAAGCCATTTGGAGAGTTAATGGGAGCAATAATTTTGCTAAATCTAGATACCTACTCTTTATTAATTCATGTTTTCTATGACTTTCATGCCAGCCTTCATTGCATTAAATAGATTTTGATATGTTTTGTCTCGATTTTTTTGTGTCAACAACGTGCTTAATCCCTTCTCTTTTCTTCTTTGGTAGTTGTTTTTGTCCCACATTATACACTTTTGGGTGATAAGGATATAGATGTGCTATGTTGAATATGGGACATTTTCATCAGTTTCAATTTATTATAGGTACCTTGAAGGTACATTTCTTTCCATTGATGAAGCATTACCAACTTTCCAACCTAAATTCAATTACTCTTCTATGATGATCACCTTTATTATTATATGATTTATTTGTCTCCCACAATGTTTGCTTCACATACTGCTCATATTTTTAATGTGTTCCATAAATTTTTCTATACCTTTGTTAACATGTGTTCCATTAGAGATATCAAGTAAATCCATTAATTTTAGGATTTGTCCATAAATAATTTGAAAATGGGACATTTAGAGATCTATTAAGAGACTCCTTGGTATTTTTACTTGTGAAGGTGCATGACTACTTTAAATGAATAGAAACACCACAAAATTGCAAATGATTGGTGGGTTTAATTTTTATTTTGACTCCTTTAGCTAGTTCCACACATAACATTGCCATGCAATTTGAGATGCTTAGGCGTATTTTCTAATAAAACTTTGCAACTAAACAAAATGAAATTTGAAAGAAGACAACCTTTATTGATGCCCCTCAATGTGGAAGGCATGTTATATTTTCCAGGTTTCCCAATTTGCAGTTGTTTACATGTTGTGAAAAAATTTATTGTGTCATATCAATATTTGAAGTTCCATATCAAAATTATGATATGATATTGATCTTCTTGCAAAAGAATAGTGTTCTTTATAATTCAATTGATTGGATCAAATAATACTTTCTCTTCTCAGTTGAGCTTAGAAAACAATTCAAGTCTTATTTCCAATAATATAGAAATATTTTTATAGAATATTTAGAAAGATAAAGACGCAATATATCTCCCTTATGAAACAAGAGTTGGAAGGTATGAATTAATTGAAGTCCCTAGTTTCCTTTTTGAAATTAACCTACACATTTTTTTTTAACAAAGCGTTCCCTAATTGATGATGGACATAACCACATGGTTGAACATGATTAAGAGTAGATTCTTGTGATCCTCTTGGTTTCGAGAATAGTCATTCTATACTAAGCGAAACTGCGATGAGAAGATTGGAAAGCTCTAATTGGCACTTACGCCTCATCATCTCTCAATTTTCCCATATTGCACATTGGGTGCCAAAACATGTATTATTTACTATATTATACAATATAAAACATATAAAGATCATATAGAAGATATAAACACATGCCTCTTCTTTCAACATGAATTAAATATCGATTCCATCTTCTTCTTCATCGGTTCAAAATATGTATCGAGTTTGGTTCATAATCAGAATTGATATGGGTGAAAGGCTCATTCCTATCAACATCATCATCAAGCGTCATTTTGCTACTATAGTTATCGATATAGATCCGGATGTCATCGTCTCTACATTTGGATGATCAACCTCTTCAAATTATTCGTCTGACACATTGACTACATGATCCACCTGCTCCCGATCTTCATAATCACGATCTTCCTACTCGGTATTATCTTCATCCTCGTTTACATGATTGTACTTTATTGGTCATCCTCTTGGATCATGTCTAACAGCGTGTATTCCAGCACCTTTACTGGGTACCTCACGAGGTAAAATGCTTGCTCACATTATTTCGGAAGAACATAAGATACATTACACATTTCAAATGCCCTTGTATTAACCATGGTAAATCCATTTATCATGCTCAGCAATAGCGGTTCTTTGGGATCCGCGTTCTGCATCAGTAACTTTGTCTCCATTTAACCTCAAACAAAAACTATTTTAAAGGAATTGAAATTACACTCAATTATATCCTCCAATTATATAACACCTATTCGGTTTCTTAGGATTTGTCACTTCTAGAAATGTTGGTGACCTCGCTCTTCTGATTTATCCACAATCGAGGTTTCATCTTATCGTATAACTTTTTTTTGATGCACAATTTACGACCATTGCACCACCACATAGCCTTGTGATGTTTCAAACGCAACATGGACAACAAGTAAAAACATAAATTGAATTAATAATCCTCATATGGGACTTACTAAATATATATTTCAATAATTAAACACACCAAAATACATTAGAAAAATTGGGAAAAACTAGGAAAATGCGAATTTGGCAAGGAGATTTATTTAACTTGTTTATCTTTTAGATCAAAGGCTAAATCAACTTCCATGATGTAAGATCGGAAATTGATCTCGATGGCGATCTTGTTTCCCAATCATCTTACTCACTCCTTCCTATGATAACCTACTGAATTATTCTTCATTATATTCTATCCAATGCCCCATCCAATCAAGGTTGTTTACCAAATGTATAAATGTAAAGCATCCACTCTCGAGCAACTATATGATAGTATACAAATTTAATATCATTAATTATTTATTGTTAATAAATGAATAGTGCCATTGTAGATGTAGCAATATATTTTAAATCTACGTCAACATCTAATTACCTTTCACATTCCTCATTTTACCTTTCCCCAATGGGATACTCCCCTTCAAATTTGTTGATGGAGTGGAGATGCCAAATGCAAGGCACATTCATGATACAATATAATTTAGGTAGATGTCGACTAATATACACCATGCACTGATATACCATATGTCCCTCAACCATAGAACCCTATAGACATTCTCTTTGTCTAACAAAGTCTTGTTATTCATGCCTCTCCACCATCCATTTGACCTTGTGTATTGGTCCCACATAATTCAATCTCCTCAACTTGGTGTATGGGGTAGTGTTCTTATGCATTGAAAATGATGGAGGTATATCTTGTTGCATTTGACACATTAATTGAGGAATTTCTCTCTTTAATGCCTTATATCTTCTTTATGGTTTCTTTTTGTTGATAGCCACCTACAAATGTATCAGTACAATAAAAAATCAAGCATACATAGAATTTCAGATAAAAGATAATATGTCAATAGTTCAATACAAATCATAAAGAGTACATTTTCCTTATATAAAATAATACTTACCTCATGTATTTGCCAGAGTACATAATAATTTTTTTATGTTGTTGTCAAGTCCTATGGGAGAGATAAAGGTAGAACATCACACAGCGTAACAAAACAAATGAGTAATGTGGCTATTTGTTTAAAATACATAATACAATGAAAATATTTATAACCACCACTAATTACCTTAATAATATGCCAGTCATGTGTTTATACGTAAAATCACCTTTTTTGGTTAAGATATTTTGTATGTTCAACACAAACCCCGTCATAAACCTAATTTTTTTGAATGACCTCTTTACAATATTTCTTGCTCGTCAATACCCAAGGAAGACTGGTATTTTGTTTATGGGACGTACATCACCATTAGGTCACTGTAACGCTTTGCAAGGCGTGATTAGCTTCGGATGTCATAACAAATCTTTCCATTCTCTTTGTTAGTCCTTCCATCAAATATTCACCATAACAATTACATTTATGTTCTTAGATATGCATTGTATATCAAACAAATGAACTATTTGTAGGTGCTTTCGTGGTATGGCAATCTACTAAATTGCATTGGGTAACTTTCATTCCTCATGGAAGCACATTGGATCATGACTTAACGACATTCTTGAAACATCAACAAATTGAAATTAGCACTAATTAAGTAGGACCAAAATGAATTTAATACTAATGAAATTAACCAAAGATTTATGCATAATGGGTCATACATAAATAATTTTGCGTGCCTTGTGATTTCTAATATATTCCAACTTCTACCTTAGGCAGTGCTCATTCTTGGGACTTTCCATTTTTCTTCTTTGCCATTGAACTTTGGTTCGATAACTATAGTTCTTAGGAAAGTTTTTGCCATGACTACTTCCTTTGCTAAAACTCCTTGAACATGAGATTTAATCCGGAATACAAGCTGGGCGCTGTGAAAATTTACCCTTTGTTGAATACCTACAAGATATATGAATAAATGTGTATTAAAATTGAGTTGATTTAAAATAATGCATGATTTTTCAAAAGAACTGCTAATGTTAAATCCACAAAGGCAGGTAACATTATACCACAAAAAATGTGTTAAGCCGGGAGCATCATGAATTTTCCATGATAGTATTCGGAATTCAGTTTATGCCTATTACAGTCTAGGATGTCACCTTATTGGCCAGCCTTCAACAAACTCATGGGTAGAATATTATGGATTCATAAACTTTGTACGGTACCTGTTGGACCAGCCCTGCATCATTAATTATGCCATCATATGCGTGATATACCGTGTTACGCATAAAACGAAAAGAAATGAAATATTTTATGTATGTGCTGCAAAGAAAATAAAGATAATTAAAGAGCAGGAACAATCTGTCATTTGACAACTTATTGTGCTCTCTGCCAGGTAGAGCAGCGTAATGAGGAAGGTTATTGTTATAAACAAAAACATGCCACACCGAGTGGATAGAACAAATCTCTCAGGCTGGATTGACACCATCAACATGGCGAGATCCCCAACGACTAGAGTTCTTTCTTTAAAGGTGGCCGCTGCTTTGATGTAGTTCAATCTCGAACCAAATATGAGGCATTCAAGAACGTAATTCGACCTTTAAAGCGAAATCCATAAAGCGTATATACTTTTGGCACTGAACACCTGCGGAAATGTGGAGATTATTGGAATATGTGAAGAACTTTGCGAGACACCTTTAACGCTTTATCGGTTCGATATATACTTATTTGACATTGTGGACATTCCTTTTCTAATGCATATTGTCATATATGATATGATCATTAGGACATGCATCAATAGCGATAGTCCGTTTCGGTTTTCTTTCTTTCATAATCAGATATTTCTCTGAATAATAATAGCATTGGCAAATATTGACATTAGGTAATGAGACATCACCCGCAATCTGTGAAGTTCCTAAACAAATAAATTCTGATAACAAACAATATTCATCATCAATATATCATCCAATGGTACAGTGAAAATAATAACAAATATGGGAAAAAATTGAACCCGCTTTGGTATTTGTGAACATGGGAACTTAAATAATTAACAAATTAAATATATTTGTCTGGTGGAACCTTGTTTGATAAACCATTCAAAACGCTCAAATGAAGTTCACCAACAACAATATGGCGGATAAAAGATTTGTTGTTGAACCTTCCTAAACTGGACGAGCAGGGGTTTCAAGCGACACTTCGTGGTTGCCAATGAACGGAGGAAGTAACATTCTTTGGATTCTAATCTATGTATCTCATCTTCTTAATTTGAATGCCAACATTATCTCCATCCATATCATCATTAATAACTGATCAACAGCTTGAATATTCTAATCTCAAAGTTCATCTCGCTCATGAGCAGTATCTGCTAGGCGCTTGAAAATAACTCTAGGAGATTCGACACTTTAGGGCATCGTCTATATATTTAAAGCAGCATAGAAAAGTTAAGTGTAAATACCAAAATCGATAAGAAATATTACTAAAATTCACTGCGAGCATCTTGTTATTGGGAGAATGCACATTAAATATTGAATCCTCTTACCAGGGGACCGTATATACTTTTAAAGTGCCGCCCTATTGGGCTCTTTGGTATTAAAGTCTTCTTATTTTCAGCCCTGTCACAATCACTTATGAAATAACATTTTCCATGGCCCTCCTCTAGTAAGCTATATGTAACCGAGCAATCTTCTTATCATTTTCGTTCATTGTGACAAAGCCTTGTCGTAACAAGTAATTGTCTTACCTAAACAATACCAAACATTAAGTTGTCAATTTTTTTATATTTTATTGGCTACTCCTTTCGATCATGATATGTTTATTTACAAATTTGACCTTGTCTTTTATAATGGGAGTCCAGCATCTTTATAATAGTCATGTGGGGATCCATCCTGGCGACATAGATAACATCTTTATATTGGGTCTATATTATTGTACAAATGTTTTCTTTATATAATAACGACATATATACTAACATAGTTTAGGGTTAGTGTTTATGTATCTTATTAGTTCCTGCTTTAGCAGGGAATATAGCATTTTCTCCACCGTCCATATGTACATACCTGATCACGTCAACCACAATTTTTAGCCTCGGGTTTTGTTTTTCATGCAAATAAATGGAAGTCTTGTACTTTGTTTTGCAAAATGTACAGACCTGATCACGTCAACCACAACGTTTAGATTTGGGTTTTGTTTTGCATGCTTAAATAATGGATGATATCTCATACACTAATAATTATATGCTCTTAATATCTACAGGCTATCTTGTCACTAATGTAACCTACCCATTATTTGGCCTAATATGTTGATTATAGCAAAGAATTTATGTGGGAGAGGGAAATGTTATTAATATTTCTCTTAATTGCTATCGCGAGGAAAGAATGTTCAGTAATATTTCTCTTCCTTGTTATATCGCGAGGAAAGAGGGAAATGTTGAGGATAGAAATAATTTATGTGGAAGAGGGGAATGTTACAATATATTGCAGTTGTTACCCTTGTTGTTATAAACATGGGTTTCCTCCCTATATTATATATACAACCATAATTTATCATTTATCAATATAACAACTTCAATATTTTATTCATGGAGATTTCTTCCTTCATTTAGTTGAATTAGTAAGTGTTTCAACCATTAGATGCAAGTATCCCAACCATTATTGTCATGTTACATCTGTTTCCCATTTATGCAAGTGTGGCTATTACCCTTGTTGTTATAAACATGAGTTTCCTCCCTATTTTATACATACCATAACTTATCATTTATCAATATAACAACTTCAATATTTTATTCATGGAGATTTCTTCCTTCATTTAATTGAATTAGTAAGTGATAGCTGCCAACCATTAGGTGTGCAAGTATCCCAACCATTATTGTCACTGTTATATTATTTCCAATTTATGCAAGTGTGATCCCTTTTGGGTACTAGGGATGTAAGAAGTGGTATCAAAGATTCAATCAAGATTTGTTGGTGTTTTTTTGTCAGGTCTTAAAAATTAAAAGAGAGAAGAAAATGACAATCAATTACTATCATTTCACCGATCATGGTTGAGTTTCAAGAGTAATTCCATATCTTTATCAATGAAAAGAGAGAGAGATTATAGATACAATTGAAGGGAAAAGGGTATGTGGATTCCATAAACCTAGAATATTATGGAATCCACATACCCTTTTCCATAGAATATACTAACTAGATCAAAAAACCAAAGACATGAAATATGGTACTACACATATTATAATATATTATCAAGGAAAAAACAAGCTAAATGAAATTTGGACATTTGAAAAAAAATTTACAAGTTAAATGAGTACATCAATAAAAAATAACATACTAACCTTGCAAGTTCAAAATCCGAGCTATGTAAATCAAGAATTGGATTTGTTCAACCGGTGGGTGACGGAAAAAATAAACAGCTCAAACAAAAGCCAGGAACAGTGTCGCAACTATAGAAATTGTGTCACAAAGTCTCTTAAAGTCACATATATATAGATAAAATAGTCAATTAGCCGTTAACACCGACCAATGAGATAGGCAAAATTTGTGTCGCTATTGCCATGAAAGTTAGTCGCTATAGCAACGAAAATCCAGACTAGATTTAAATAATATTTTCATCGATATTGCAACGAACTTTCATGGAAATATCGACGAAAATCCTGCCCAGTTTAAAAAAAATATGAAACTAGTTGAAGCGTGGAAAATTTTTGTGGAATAATTCACCCATATGTAGTAGTGGGTATATCTAAAAATTTAAAATAACCCAGAATTTGAAATTGATACCACATATACCTTACTAATTTCTGTGAATAAATTCTGGTGTTGAGGGTCTGAAACATTACAAAAATGTTTTTATAGCGAAAATTACGCAATGACTCAATTCAGGATGATTCCAAAACCCTATCTTACAAAGGCTGTATCTCCGAAAGTATAAGGCCTCAGGAGATGAAAGTTTAACCCAACGTACCTTGATCCATATACTAAATATCCTCCAAGCCATTTCTTCTGAATCGTTGTATACAAAGGTTATAACAAAAACTCCACAGTGTCTCAGATGTAGCAGCGAAACCCCATGACCTTGAGCTCTGATACCATATGTTAAGAACCAAATATCAATATAGAAAAGAAAAACCTTAGAATAATTACTCAATGCCTTGAAAAAGAGATAATTTCAGATAATAATCCTCTTCGAGGGAGAAACCTACTTTTACCCCACATAAATGTTCAAGTACAAGATGATTCAAAATGAAAATGTCTCCTTGATATATATAGGAGACTAGGAGGTATAATTACAACTAATGGAATAAAGCCGACATGAATAAAATAACATTACTAATGTAATATGCCCCAATTAAGGGGTAATGAGCCAATATTAGGGCTTAACATAGAAATTCCAAGCCTAAACTGAAAATACATATTGCAATAGCTGCAACTGCAACTACTCTTCAGACTTGCACACTTACCTAGTTTTTGTAGTGCACACTTGTAAATTTTTGCAGTTGTGAGCTATATGTACCAAATGAGATCTGGCTTCCTATATTTATACTATTTTTCCTGAGCTGTCTGGGCCAAATTCTCATTCGGGAGGATAAACACTTAATATTAAATATTTCCTTGACCCAACTTGTCTTCTAGGGTTATGTTTAATGCTTCCCAAAATATTCTATTCTCATCAGGGTTACACATGGAGGTCAATACCTCCCGCAACTACCATAATATCAACATATATTATACCATCGAAACCAAACCAATAGTGGAAGGTTTTTTCTAAACCCTAATGAAATAATGGCTCTGAGAGCACTTCCAAAATGTGAGATCAAATCATAATCCCAAAGTGAGGCTCTACCCCTCCTTTTATCCTTTCTCCATGCCTTCTATAACTTTCCCTTTTTTGACCAAATAAAATGTAACCCTTCCTTATCCCCTTTTTGTCTAAATCAAATATGATCCTTATCCCCCTTTTTCTTTCACTTTAGGATAAAATGTCACTTTTAATAATAAATAAGTATCTTATTAATCTAATGTCACTTTAAATACATAACATCTCCTAACTAAGTGACATTAAATAACCCCTTTTGACTCCCTTGACTCCCTTTTTATTCATTGACAATACACAAAAGTCATTTCCACTGCCGAATAGAAGAATCCAAAAATGGGGACATGACAAATCCTCCCTTCCCAAATATTGTTTGTCCTCAAGAAATTCCATCACGACCTGACACTCCATTGACTGATCCAGATTGAAACTTAAAATGATACAAGGATCCGAAACCACCCTATAAGATGTGAATCATATTCTGCTCGAGGCGTGGTACAATAATGTACTAACATAAGAGGTCTCTTGAAAATCTCCCACAAGTAAGGCCACTTGGTGATGAAACAACTCGATTAACCCATCTATGAATTGATTTTTTAGGGAACCAATCTCATGGAGGAAAAAACTGGCTCTCGCCTCTGTGTCAACTGATGCATTGTCT
Organism: Picea sitchensis; assembly: GCA_010110895.2. NCBI lineage: Eukaryota > Viridiplantae > Streptophyta > Pinopsida > Pinales > Pinaceae > Picea > Picea sitchensis. The sequence continues at coordinate 21,797 of SNQJ01S0071406.1, read as the reverse complement.
CCTACTAAAATCCCAAGTCCCATGCTATCACTAGAAAGGACTCATAAATATGTTGTTGCTCCACTGTGATCATAAATATTTGATCCTCCTATCTAAACTGTAGCCTTCACACTTGCATCCACAAGCTGTGAAACCTCAAATACTTGTCCCTACTATTGAGGATCATATCCAACCAATGTATCCTAGTGAATTCATCCAAACCAACTCTAAAATTAGACATCATAGATAAGTCTATGTGGTCACAAGTTGATCAGGCATCCACAAAATCTAGTCTCGAAGTATCAAAGGGAGAATTCATAATACTCCAACACCCCCAGGCTACTGAAATCACCCAAGCATCGTCTAGACAATCCCCCAACATATCGTCTGACGAGTCCCTAAAAACAAGAACCCCGTAGAAGGTAAAGTAGCCAGGATCCCACACTAGATTTTAAGACGTGAATCACCCTCTACTCATAGAATTGGTCTGTAAGGTGAAAATAGTAGAATCCACCTGACCGCTCTTGATAATCTAGGCGATCATAAGCTCAACTCCTCAGAATCCCACTCCTCTAAGCACCCAATCCTAAGCCTACCAAAAGTAAACTCTAGAAGGTCAAAACTGATGCTCTCCTCTCTAATAGTAGTTGAACTATCAAACAATGTAATCCTAGGGTTCAAAACTAATCCCAGAAAGGAACCACCATGATGAAGCTACAACACTTTGATCATTACCTTTGGATTAATGCACCAAGTCTTCTTTCTCCTCTCCTAGAAACCAAAGATGAACTCTCAGAAGGGATGAAATCACTATCCTGGATCCTCCCTTGCGAAGGTATCTCAGTGAAATCTAAGCCTGCAAATCCACGACTGACATCGAGTCTCTTCTTCCATATAGAGTAAGTCTCGACCTCCCCTTTACTGTCATCCCAAAAATAAAGCAGACCAATCATTGTCACAACTCTATCGATCATCTTCATCTGAATCAATTTACCACTCAGATGAATTCTTGGATCCCACCACCAAATTGGAAGTCCACTACTCCCAATACCTGCTAGCTATTGTGGTGCCATACTGGTAACCATCATAGTCAAAATGACCCATGTCCCTGATATGCAATAATTTGGTGGAAACCAAGTACTCTGAATCAACTCTTTGCCTGCTAATTTGTTCATCCCTTTCCAAACTGCACGAAAAAATATACTATCTCGATCTCCGTCAATCTAATCAAGTGATCCATGGAGTCTAAACACCTCCATAGAAATTAGCCCTATCACCTGCGGTGCCACATAGTCATACAAGTACCTATAATTCCCTGTCGAAGGTGGATCCCACATATCCCTAATAATCATCTCCCTAAGTGTGAACTTAGGGACTACAAGTATGCAACCTCTATAGTGGATAATGCAATCCACCACTCTATCAGTTGGAATCTCTATGAACTGACCCAATAGAATCCGAATCTCGCCTTGTTCTCTGACCAAATGAAATAACTCTTATATGGATATAATCCCACCTTCCTCACTCATCTATCTCGGGTGAAATATCCATGTTCTGTTGAATATATTGTTGGCATCATAAAATAACACTAGATGCCACTGCCACTTCCTGCAAGATTGGAAAATGTCATGTGCGATGGTTAACCCCAATGGTATGAACAAAGACTCAAAGTAACATCTGAGAGTGATACTATAGGTATAATTCTCTTTGTCCTTGCTCTGTTTATATCCCAATCAAAGATCAATCTTATAGGAATATTCCTCTCCATGAAGCTCATCTATCAATTGATCAATCCTAGGAGAACCAAACTCAATGATATGTCTGAAGTCCTTGTATGGAGATCTCCCTAGAAATAATGTCCAAAAAACCCACTGTACACCATCGTACACCGTTGTATGTTGTTGTATAATACTACATATCACCGTATCATCATGTAACACCCTGTATTCTATATGTGCCACTGTATCAATCACTCTACTAATATCAACTGAAACTGGATCCTAGAGTGATGTATCCACATCTACCCTATACTAAATCCCCCAAACAACTGGTGCATATATGTCCTTGTTGGTTGGTGCATAATGAATTTTCTCAACTACCTCCTCTGTAGCTAAGTATTTTTTAAGAACCAAAGACTGAATACAAAAGAACCACAACAGATATACAAGAACAATATGAAAAATCTCCTTTATTACTATCAAACCCTTGAGGTAGGGAAACACCGTACAATGGATCCTATTATGGAAGGGATCCTCTCTTGTTCACTTGCCTCTTCGAGGGGGCATCCTCCCATTGAGCTACCACTCCAAATACAATATTTCTCTTCATGTCTCATTACATTGTCTGAACCCCTTTATATAGTGCTACCATCACCTAAGAAAATTCTAGAGGAGGAATCTTCTAGAAGTAGAACCTTCTAAGAAGTCCTCTTACATTTATTATATCTAATTACCCATTTATTGTATCTAACTACCAT
>SNQJ01S0071405.1:42258-60665 GCA_010110895.2 Picea sitchensis | reverse complement strand
ATCTTTGGAATTGGCTTCTTCCCCTTCAGTTTAATCCTTCTGAAGATCATGTCGTTGTGCATTCCTTCCAAAGTGCTCCAGCAAATCGTAACCCAGCCCTGCCGGTAGATCTTGCACTTGCCAGTGTATTTCCTCTGCTGCCTTGTATAAGCTCTGTTGTCCTTGTGTGTCTCTTGGGTCTGCTGGGAAGGAGGTCTGTAACTCCTCTTTAAAAATAGACTCAAGTTAGGTGACCATTCTTGCCTCTGCTTCTATTTTTGTCCACTCTTCCACCTTCCTTCTACATGGCAAAGGGAGTCAGGAACCCAAGGATACCTCCTGGTAGGCCTCTTCAATTATCACTTTGACTCATTTTTCAGGCTGCTTCCTGCCTCCATGGTCCAATTGCTACCTTCTTCATTGTTTCCCATACGAGTTTCAACAAACAAAGCTTGAAACTAGATTCTAGCAGCTCCAAACTGTTGCTGCTCCTAGTCATTGCTCCCTCCACGTTATAAACCATCCAGTCTTCTGAATCCCTTTTGGTTACCAGGTGGAGATCTTGGGGTGCATCATCCCATGGAATGTTGTCCACAATTAACTCTCACTTGGCTTGACATTCACCATTCTCCTCAAAATAAAGGTGGTGAGTGCCGTGAGAGGGTGCTCTTCATATAATGATAGAGACATGACTCATCGTGTTTGCCAAGTACTTAGTGAGTTTATTTAGCTTGTCTCCGAAATAAACCAAGTTTACTCGTCTGGGCCAAACTGATCAAATCTGGTCTGAGTATTTTATATTTACCTCTTTTTAGTATTTTTCAAGTCTTTTTATTTGTCAAGTTTCATGCAGAGTTTTTCCCAAGATTTTCCCACGTCCAAGTCATACACTCGCCCTTCTGCTTTGCCAAGTCACTCTTGAGTCTAAATCACATTTGGTTGCAATGACCAACCATACACTTGCTTATCACCTGCTCCTCTTCAGTTCTACTTTGATTCTTTGTTCACAAAGCAGTTCATCTAGCAACAACTCATTGCCATCATTACCTCGTTCATACCCTGCTGAAATCTCATCAAGCGATAAATCTGCTATCAAAATTGATTTCACTCTAGGTCTGTCCTCAGGCCATGTTGTAAGATGATCCTCTGATCTCGTTAACTTCTCTACCCTGGTCTTGGCAACTATTTTGCCACTTTTGTGTTAAACAAGCATTTTCAGTTTGTTTCACACATTCTGAATTATCTTTATGCAGGTGGCTGCATCAACTGAAAGAGAGACACAATTCAAACCTTCTTCTCAAAGGAAAATGATAGGACAATCAAGGGAACTAAAGAGGGGAATCAAGAAGCTTGAAAAGCTTATGACTTCTATTTCCAATCTACTTTCTGCAGTGCAAACTATGGTTCATGAAATTCCTGAAGTTCAGGTTGTGCTTTTGGCACTTGGAGCAAGCTCAACACGGCCTCAGCATTTGTATGAGATATGTTTTTCTTACAAGGGATTAGTTCCAAAGGGTGTTGAAAATTGTGCCCCGAGAAAAATTGCTAGGGCAGATGTTCTGTCGAAAAAGGTATACATTTTGCCAGGTTGCAGCATACTGATAAAATGAAGAGATGAAAAATTGTCATTGGATGGAAAAGAAAGTGAAGGGGTTGTCTTCTGAAAAGTTTATTGTAGAACTTCTTTATCTTGTTCCCTAAAAATTATTTCACTAGTGTATATTATGAATTTGATTACTAATCATTTCATTCATGACTCTGTAGATAATTCGTGAACTTGTATCGAATGGTGCAGGATGTGCGGGTTCATATTTAGGTGAGTTATGCCAGAAAATTAGATAACTCTAAAGAAACACTTCACTTTTTTGGTAAACCTGTGTAATTGTGTTTTAAAATGAACCTGTGATTGGCATGCAGGACCTACAAAATTGTTTTTACTGTTTAAGGCTCCAGCTAGCATCAGTCCATCACAAGATTTCCTCCCAAAGCGTGACTACACTTACAGTAAAAAGGTGCGTGAATCTGATATGTTAAGGCTAGTCATATGACGATCATTAGTAAAGTTCTAATGTAATTAGGGTGCCCAAAGATCTCTACTGCATACTTACCCTATCTAAGGAAAATATCCCTTGGTCTCTGCCAAACCTCCAACCTCAAGAAGTAATGCATCAAGCCAATGTCCTTCATCTTGAACTCAATTGCCATACTTGCTTTGCACCCTGCTATGAGCTTCTCTAAAGAGAGGTATGTGGCAAGGACTTGTGAACAACCCAAGGACAAACAACAAACAACCCAAGGTCGTGTCGCGGAGCTGAGATAGTGGTTGCGTGCAGTTGGGACAGATTTCACGGGCAGGGGTTTCGCAATAACAACGAGATCTCCCGTTCCGTCAAGCAGAGGGTTCCGTTCCATCGAGTAGAGACCATCGAGTTCGTGGGTTCCGTCGACCTATTCATGGGTTCCGTTCTGTCAAGCAGAGGCCGTTGAGCGACCAATTCGTGGGTTCCTTGGCATTTGATTTATGAGCGACCAATTCCATCGAGCAGAGGGTGACCAGTTTCATCGAGCGAGTAGAGGCCGTTGAATTTCGTGGCCGAAGTTTGATTCGCGGGGAGGGTGCTCAAATTCTCGTGGCCACAGTTGGGGGATTGTGGTCGCAAAGATTTCGTGGCCTCAGTGATTGTGGTCGCAGGAAATTCAGAGTAGCAGGGATTATAGTTACAGGATTTCGTGGCCGCAGTTTGAGTACAGGGATTTTGCGGATAGGGATAGAGCATGGATTTCGCGGGCAGTTTGAGTGCAGGGAATTCGTGACCTAAGCAGGGATTTCGTTGCCGCGAGGGAATCGTGGTCACGCGCAGTTTGAGTACAGAAGTGCCGTGAGTGACCTAATACCTCTAGGTGACTCTGCACTCCAGTCGATTATAATGGCCCCCATATAAAGTATCCGACCCTCACCCTTGCTAATGGGTGCATATTCATTTGTAGCTGATCTAAAAGAAGATACACAGGATTCTGGAGAGGGGTACAACAATGATATCATTCAAGATCTAATTATGAGACTAGAGCGCTTGGAATCGTCAAACCTGGCATTACGAACAGAGGTCGGGGACCTCACAAACATGGTTGCAAAAATTGAAGAGGAGAACCTATCATTGAAGAAGCAGTTAAATGACAAGGAGCAAGATACCCTACAACACCCCCCTAGCAACTCCCTCCATGCAGAGATTATTGACCTTAAAAACAAGCAGGAGGAGATCAGGTCTTAGCACGCTCCCTTCAAACATGAAACGAAAACACACATCAATTCATGGGCACATGTCGTTAGAGGCAGGGAGAAAGCCCCTCCACCCTCTCTAGCAAAAGTAGAGGAGGTAGTATAAGCTAAACTCATGGAGGAACGGACTAGACGGGCATAGGAACTGAATCTCAAAGTGATAGGGCTCCCTCTACCTCTTCCATCCGCAGACCCCATGGTTATTGGAGCCTTGTTACTTAAGGATACTCTGGATCTTTAGGATGTGACCCTCGATTGAGCGTGGATTGGGTCTGATTCCACTCTCTTTCTTTGATTCAGGCTTGCAGCTGATCGACTTTGGGCTCTTAGAGCCAAGCGAAAGATATTTTCACTTCCTAGTAAGATCTTCCTCAACGGAGATCTCAACATATCACAGGTTGCGGATCTCAAACGCTCCAGGGAGTAGGCTACAACTGCACGTCAGGCAGGGAAATGGGCATTCATTAGGAACCTCAAAGCAGTCATCAGAAACTCTTTTCCACCTGGATGGGTACCTCGAGCTGGGGCTTCCAAATGACAGGCCCGTTGGGAGAGACGACAGGGCGCATGCATATCCATCAACTGTTGGAACGACAATGCGTCTTTTTGGTCATTTCCAGGTCTACTGTATGATGCTCTTGGGTCATCGGACATCCTATTCATTATCGACATTATAGGATACCATCAATTTTCAGCATGTAGATAAGAGACGAGGAGTTCGGGGGGTGTCAGAGGCTCGTGTGGAGTTGCTTGCTTCATTAGAGAATCCCTCCAGAGCAGTCTCTCTTTGGTGGCCACATATGTGTTTGCTAGGTTTTTGTGGGTTCGAGTTCGTGGTGTTTCCCCTTTCCCAAGGGACATCTACATTGTAGTTTGTTATTTTCCTCCAACATCTTCTTCATATGCCATTCATAATGGGCCTAACGAGGACCCCTTTATTAATTTATATGTCGGTATCACCTAGGACACGGTGGTTGGGGAGGTGATTCTCCTGGGTGACTTCAACTCCTGCACTAGAGCCCTCTAGATTCCTCTCCATGACTGGTCAAATGACATGTTCTACATACAAGAGATCAATCCAGAATCAATGGGTCTTCACTGGATGTCTGACGATGATAGTTGGTCTCTCCCCACAACTTATGAGTGCGACACCTCACGAGCTTAGGGAATCTGAGGTTGTTGATTACAGGCTCAGGGTTCCCCTGGAGCTCCCCTGTTGCTCCCTCTCTCCCACATCCGACCTTGACCTCGGCTCCATGTTTTCCCACATATCCTCTCTATGATATTCTTAGATAGGCCTAGGTCGGTTACCTCTCTCCCCCCTCCTCATGCTTCTTATTCTCAAACAAGGACATCAAAGAGGCCATTTAGGTGATGAACAACAACAAAGCAACAGACGAGGAAGGTTTCCAGGTAGAGTTCTTTAAGCATGGTCTTCGTGCTTTTGTTTCTCACTTGGCTGATCTCTTCAATCATGTGGTTCGTACAGGTTTTCCTTTAGCTTGGTGGCATCACATGATTCACCCGATACACAAATCAGGCCCCAGCTTGGATCCCAATAGTCCCTGAAACAATCATGGTGGGCCATACATTCCATAAACTCTGAGTAGGCTTGAATGTAGACAAACTCAAAGCTAAAGACAGTGGGATTCTGACCAGCTCCTTAGGTGCCATTGATCATATCTTTACACACTGAGCCCACGACATTGAGGAGTCACAACCTTCCGGTCTTGAAGTCTATTGTTTCTTTGTAGATTTTCAGAAGGCTTGTGACTCCGTCCCGAGAGAAGCATTGTTCCATAAGCTCCGAGACATTGGCATCTCCCATACCTTACTTGTTGGTGTTTTATGATTCTCAACTCTTGATAGTTATTGTATGATTGATAACAAGATTCACTTTCTTACAGCAGTTATCTTAGAATAACTATACTGAAAATCTCAACTATAACAATGCCTTGAAGTAACAAGATTTAGAAATATTAATCATGCATAGTAGACATAAGAACACAAGAGTTTATCTCAGGAAACCCAAACTGGGAGAAAACCAACAACCTTTCTCTAGAAGAATTGAATCCAATATATTACCAATACATCACCATAATGGTCAAATACCATATAGAGAAGATCCTCCCAAGGCTAGCATCACCAAGACTAAGCCTCAATAAGATGACCCAAGAACAACCAAGCAAGAGCTTATTCAAGTGTGGTGCACTCTCCAAGATACTAAAAAACTAGAAATAGCAAAATTTCCAAAAACTGTTGCACCAGCATATGCTTGCAAAGAGGGAGTTGTTGTGTCCAAATGAAATTAGGCTAGTTGCGTATTTATCTTAGAGACGACTTTTATTTCTAGGTCTTTCAATTTCTTTATTAATTTCTGTGGAACTGTGCTCCTTTGATTTGTGGTCAAATGGCTAGAGATGAAGTGGCCCGGCGTGTGAGAACCTACCCACCCAATGTCACCACAATGGGGAGGTTCTTTCTGGGAGGGTGAGCCAGGGGGAGATGTCCCGGTAACCCGGGGGAGATGTCCCAGGTGGCTGGGAGTTGAAAGGCAAAGGTATAAAGGAAGGGTATAAGTAAAAGTCCCCTCTTCACGGGTCACCACCAACAGTAGATAGTCCGGCTAAACAATGAATAATGAAGTGTAGCCCTAAATGAAAACCTGCCGAACAAAACTGCTTGACAAAACAACATCGGCTATGATTCAATGGGTTAGTACTTCATACAACTATCGATATCAATGTATAGGCAATTATGACAAATGAATATTGATGAAATAAACGTTCATTAGCCGCAACAATGGAATAATATCAATTCACCAATAAATGCCAAGATGATGGTAGCAATCAATGTATTCAATCAATCCCTTATTTAATAAATGCTCTTAACCATCATCTAGTACCCATAAAAGAAAGGCATTGCGTCCAGATGGAATAACAGAATTGTAATTGACTTATTAGGGATGAGTAGTTGAGATTAGGGTTTCAATTTATAAAGAGTTTGAGTTGTTTCAATCACTTTCACTTCAACGTTGGAGGCTAAAGATGGAGTGCCTAGGGTTGGCATGGAGTCAAGGTGGGATGCACAAGTCGAAGGGATGAATTTAAAGGAACAAAGAGGAAGACAAGGAACAATGGTGGGGCCTTGAGGCCTTGAGGAGAACCCTAGGGGAAGAGAGGCTCTTTACGGGTGTTGCTAAAGCAAGGCCTCGCTCTCTCCTCCTAAGACAAGCGGTACAGCTCAAAAGACAAGTAAAATCAAGACAAAGAGAGTTTAAAAGAGGGAGAGTGTTGCAAAGGCAAGGCTCTTTCATCAAACCCTAAAGAAAAAGGACCCTAGGTGTAGATAGCTGACTTTGGGAATGTCTCCTCTTTCTTGACTTTTAAAGGTACGGCTAGCGCAAGGGAAGAAGTAAAAGAGAGTGTAGCAATGGCTAGGCTCTGTCTTCCTTCTTCAATGTGGGATTTTTCTCTCCGGGGACATGAGACAACGACCTACTTGTGTGTTTGTCCCCTAGGGTTTTGATTCAACAAATGTATATATATATAGATGAAATTAAACTACAACCATTCAATTAAAGAAGTTTCGCAGAAAAATACTTACAAATCATGAGAAAATAGCATGCAAACCCTAGTTGTAAACCTTCGAAATGATAGAAAACACCATAAATTGCCAAAATGTTCCTCTCTTGAAAACAAATTCTTTTTTCAAAATGGCAATAACCCTAATAGAGCAAAATCAGACCTCACTAGGAGGTGAGTTTTAGTGTCAAAATGAGGATAAAACTCCTCAATATATCTTGTATCATGACCTTTAATTAATTTTGGGTCATAAAGAATTGGCAGACAAGGCTTTAAACCAAATCATATTGTTTTGCATTAAAATGTCAAATTAAAACCCTATAGCGAGATGTAATAAAGGTGAATCCAGGAAGCCATTGCAGAACAAATGGGATATCCAGGAGCAAAACGTTAGACCCTCAGGGGCCTCTCCAACATGCACCACCGTGCCCTTCTTGATCTGCCGCCTCCAAGAATGACCATGGCGTCATGGGAAGAATGGGGGCACTCTGAGCCTCCCAAGGCCAACATTCCAATGAAAAAGGGCAAATCCCCCTATGTCAAGCTCTGCCAAAGTGCCTTTGGTGAACGTCCTTCTTCTTCTTAGGTGCAAAGCTCAACCAAGCAATGTCCACATCTCTGCCTCTACATTTGGTCTCAACAACCACTTCGATGGGCTCTCTTTAGCTAATAGATTAGAGCTAATCATCTCCCTGTAATAGGTCCAAATGAATTTTTGTTAGAGTCGAGACATGGTCCTGCACATCAAAGACAAAGCCCTCCATGGGCTCATTAGTCCTGGGGATCATAGCAATGTTAATCGTTTCATCATTAATATCAAACACATGCATAAAACCACCGATACATCATCCAATGGTGAAGGAGCATTACAAAGACCTACATTACAAGGTTGAAGAAAAGGACAGACACCCTATTGGGCTGGTATCCATAAAAAGGAAAGTCTCCCAGGGTTCATCCAAACCTGTGCCAAAAATGGTGAGTCTGAGATAAAGGGATTTCAGGACATCTGGTGAAATTGAAACCCGGGATGCATGATATTACTGTGGGTGCCTATGCAGAAGCTGGTATTGCAGATCATGGATGTAATTTTTTTCAAGCCCTTTCTTGCTATTCTTTACTTTTCTTTATTTGCTTTTCTTTTTATTTCAAGGACTAACTAGAGGACACTACCTTGGCGTGGTGGCCAAATTATGGTAATTTAATACCATTAGATACCCATGATTGTGATAGTTTGGCTCGTGATGATACCTCCTCTCCCTTGGCCATGCAACCAAAGGAGTCCAACACCACAGTGTGGTAGCAGGATAGTGGCAATGTCATCTTTGTTAGGTACCCATGAACATAATAGGTTGGCTCTTGGTGAGACTCCCTATCACTGCAGCTAGGTCTTGTTTTGTTATTTTTCTTGGGTCCCTCTTGTTTCTTGAGGCTTTTTATTGCCTTCGAGGGGATCCCCTGGGCGAAGAACATTGAGGTTTCATTTTAGGCTTTTATCTTTTACCCATTTGCTGCTTCTCGGCCTTTAGCCCTTCCACGAGATGAGTGCAACCCCACAAGCAGTCATCCTAATGCCCGGACTAGAGTGGGACAAATGGCGGGAGATAAGATGAAAAGTGATATTATGATGGGAGCTGAGCGATGGCTCTTCAGAAATCCCCAGGTGGCAAACCAAAACCAATGGAGTGCGGGCTTGCTAAGGTGTTAAATTACATCTGACTGAGCCATTCTCTACGGAGGATGGCTAAGAACCTAAACGAGATCTAGGGCCCCCAATCCACTCTTAGGTGTAGTGAGGGGACCAATGATGAAGACCCTAGGTTTGTAACCCGGGGCCCTGGTTTCTTAACCAGGGGTACCCATGCTGATGCATGGGCGACTTGGTTTATGTGGCAGGTTGAGGCCTAGGTTTATGTAGGGGCCCTGGTTAGTATTGAGGTACCTTACAGTACATGGAAGACTTGGTTTAACCAAGCGGGTTAAAGACCCTAGGTTTGTAACGTTTGGTTAGTATTGAGGGTACCCATGCCTGGTGCATTGGAGTCTTGGTTTGTAACCAAGCGGGTTGAAGACCCTAGGTTTGTAACTAGGGCCCCCGGTTAGTAACCAGGGGGAGTGGCAATGACAGGGGCATGGGAGTCTTGGTTTATAACCAAGCAATTAAAGACCCTAGATCTAGGACCTAAATTTGGAGTCGGTGCTCATCACCTAGGGGCATGGGTTGATCAGCAGTCTCGACCTTGGGTGTGAAACTTAGGTAGTGCATGGCCTTCCTTGAAGAGGGCACAACCACAAGAGGGATAAAATCCAATATGCAGTGATGATAAAATATGAGGTTCACCATGGTTTGAAGGATAGCAGAGTAATGCCACCGTGTCAAGCCTTTGGTTGTTTGTCTTGGACCCTTGAAGTTGTTGGTTATCCTTTGTGGGCTTTGTAAAACCCCTTAACCTTGTTGTGGGCTTTGTTTATTTTTTTGTTTTGGGGTTTTTGTTTTATTTTTGGGGATTAAAATTAAAAGTTAGAAATAGTACATGTTTAAATTGAGAATTTAAACATGTGATTTACTCAATAATATTTTTCCCTCTATCTAACCTCAACTATATAAAATAAAACCCTCCTTCTCCTTCATACCATATTCCATTTGCTCTGGCTAGTGGGTCTCTCAGCTGATATAGGTCAGGCATTTGGTGAGATCTTGGTGGATAGAGCCTTCTTGTTCTGCAGTCTGTTGAAGTTCTATTTTGTCCTGCTTATGCCAAAAGGTCACAGTGCCTTAACAACATTTAGAGTGCAAGTGACCTCACCTGATGGGCAGTAACCTTGTTGAAGTCAGAAGTGACCCACATTGAAGCTAAAACAACACAGTGTGGGTGCCGGTGATCTGCATAGAAGGTCTGGTAATGTTCAATGGGAAGGCCCTTGTGGGTGCATGAGAATGACCCTAAGGAGTGCCATGTTTGAAGTCTGTCTGGATGCTTAACCTTGCTAGCGTGAGTTAGGGTTTGTTGTTGGGGTTTTGGTTTTTCCATTTTGTCTTGAACGATTGGTGGCATGAAAGATTCATCATTCGGTGGCTAGAGATCTTTTATAGGTCAGAACCAAACTTTAACTGAGCATAAAACTAAGACTTATCTTCATTGTGGTTGTTCACTTTTAGATTGGTAAAGGCCTCTTTGCCGGTATATACATTCAGTTTCTAGATCAGATCTGAATGATATTTCTTGTTTGCTACTTGTGAATACTTTGTCTTGTTTATTATGATGGTGGTTACACTTGAGGGTCTTCTTTACTATTTGTTTTTGGTTTTGAATTCTTGTTCTACTGTTACATGTGAAGGTCATTCAAATACTGTTTGCTTCAAATTTCAAAAATAGATCTGCTGTTATAAAGGAAGAGTTTATGCTTCTCTGTTTTACGGTCTAAAATCTTTTGAGTTGTTACTAGATCTTCTATTGGAAAGCTATTTTGATATATATTTAGAGTATTGATATCCTTGTTTGTGATCACGGGAATCCCTTTTGTCTCTACTCTTTGTTTTTGAGCTTACATTATAGTATTTGTATAAGATCTCTAGCGTCTTATTTAGAGAGTTGGAATTATCCTCTTAAAGTGAGGGTTTTATCTTACTGGTGGGAATCTAACTTTATTGTTTAAAGGTCGAGTTCTATTCTTCCCTATATTACATTGCATTTTTGGCATCGGATCTAAAGGTAATTTGCTTTGAAAATTAAAAAGACCTCTTGTTTTCTTCTTACCCTAAAAAGCTAACCCATGGAGACACCATCGAAATCCCCAATCATGGTCAAGTGGGTTAATGTAAGATCCAAGCGGTCGTTAGAGATAAAGGAGTAAGATGCATATATCTAAAAGGTTATAATGATCAAAAGAGTGACTCATCTTGGTGATACGGACCAATTACTCCTTGGGTAAGAGCCTTCTACGATACAAGATTGAGGCCGATGGTGATGGATCTGTACTGTGACAGATGAATCTAATGAAAGAAGAAGGATGGGCCCTCGAGGTCCATGCTCAAGTCAATCATGCTCGGTATATGTCTAGGACCTGTGGGCCTGAGACATGATCTCCTAGATTATCCCTAGAAATGGGGATACTTGAGGGCCATTCTCTTCCTAGGTCTTCGACTTCTTCCTGGGGATTCTGTAGTGGTGTAGATGAGTCTTCTTGTATGTGGAGAATGGCCTTTGAAGTTGCAAATCTCGGCCTCCCTCTCAGCGAGGAGGCATTCTCCATGCTTAGTTTCTTCTGTCATAGAAGGTTGTCTTCATGAGCCATGTTGATTTTCCATCTCCTTTGGCATTCCATCTCAGATATGCATGTGATGTATCGAGTCCTCCACTCCTTAGGGAGAAGGGACTACATTACATTCACCACTAGCAGAGGCCCGTGAGTGAATGAGTCATTCTCTCTTGGTCATATCAACATTATCATAGGCCCGTGCATGACCAATTTGGGATAATGTCTGCATGATGCTTATTTGGGCCACTCACCACTAGCAAAGCCACGTGGATGAGTGAATCATTCTCATTTCATCATATTATCACTAGCATAGCCCCGTGCATGATAATCTAGGAAAGAATGTCTTCCCAGACACGTCCATCAGCTTATACAGGCCATTCACCACTAGCGAGCCAGGTAGTGAGTGAATGAGTCATTCTCCTTTTGTCATATCAACAATAGCATAGCCCTATGCATGATGACCAATCCCAGGGCTTGTCCTTAATGCTATCAACATACTGGAGCCATTCACCACACTAGAAAGGCAGAGTGAGTGAATGAAGTCATTCTCCCTTGGTCATATCAGCATTAGCATAGCCCCATGCATGAACAATCACAGGAGAAGGTATGTTCGATGTTGAAACATCAATGCTCATCACTAGCCAAATCAACATGGCCCACAATCCACAGTAATCTCCTCGGTAAAATCAACCTTTTCACAGGGAGGATCTCTACAATTATATCTGTGGATAAATCTTGGGCTTCTTGCTCCCTTACATTTCATGTCTGGGTGGAAGTCTTATGAAGCTTTGAAGTTTGCACCACTTCGACTTGCGACCTTGGGCTGTGACATACTCAAGTCTCTGGCTATTGAGTGCCTCTAGAATCTACCTTCCGACATCTTGGGGAAATAAATGCTTGGTCAAGTTGGAAACCTTTCTGAGGTGTCAATCATCTCTGCACTCTTGCTCAATGTCCAATCTCACGTATATCTCTGCGGCCTCACTTCATCACACGGATAAACCCTCAGAAAGCATGCCATGCTTTCTTGCCACCCATTGGAGACTACCTTAGTTCCAACCAAATATTATTTCGAGGGTGCTCAACTGCCAGAAAGCAACTTCTCTAACTTTACAGCATTAGCTTAGGGTTCATCAGGATCCAATCAAGCTGCACATGCATTTGTGGATCCACCAAATACGAATCTGGTAGAATATAGCCTTCATATTTGTCATCATAGATGTAGTCACGGGTTTGCAGTCCATCATATCCGAATCTCATCAGTATCCCCTCAATGAGGAAGATCTCATTTGATCTTGTCACCTCATCCCGAGAGTACATTGACGGGATCCTCCATCTCCCGAATGCAGGGTAACTCCCTCTGTGCTGAGTGAGTCCTGTCTGCAATGCGCCTCATTGGCTGCTCCCTTTGTGATTGAGGAAAAATCCATACTCATTCCTCCTGACTGGCTGCCTCCTTTATTGCTGTAGCAAGATCACATCTCCTCGAAGCCTCCTCAAATCCTGACACACATGCGGCGGTCTGGAAGATGTCTACTCCCTTGAATATGAGGGGGGCACCAGCTAGAATGAGCGGTCCTTCTCACGGAGTCCTTGGCTCTCTCTTAGATGAGCTCACTTGAATGCAGCACATTATTGATTAAAACCAAGCTCATCAAGTATCCATCGTTCGTAGATTACCATACTCCCTACGAAACACTTGACTCCCTTTGAGTCTCTACAATCTGGAGCCATCTGCTCCCCTCTGCATC
This sequence comes from Picea sitchensis, assembly GCA_010110895.2. Classification (NCBI taxonomy): domain Eukaryota; kingdom Viridiplantae; phylum Streptophyta; class Pinopsida; order Pinales; family Pinaceae; genus Picea; species Picea sitchensis. The sequence goes on along the minus strand of SNQJ01S0071405.1, from coordinate 47,817 downwards.
TTCTGAAGCTTGATCTCCAATGAACTGACCTGGGAGGCTGATCCTCCCCTGCACTGGATCTTGAGGGTTGACTCCTTCTGAACTCTAGCTTCCTCCTATGAACTGGTACTAGGTGGAGTCATCTGCCTCACCACCATTGGTGGAGCCTGCTGGTCCAAAATGTTAACTTTAACCATCTGGTTCCAAATACTCGACTCTAGGAACACTCTTGAAACTGGAAGAGTTAAAAGGTAATTAGAGAAAGTACATTGTCGCCTTGTATAGCCTCTCTGCACTTTGGATTAGTGCTTGCTAATCTTAGGGGGGATCTCTATGCAATTTGGAAATAAAATATGAAACTGGGAGACTAAAAATTCTTCCAATCTGTGAAATGTACTTGCTGTTATATAAAAATCAGATCTGCAGTCTGCATGAAATTGTTCTGAACAGCCAGTAATAATGCAGATTTACAGCGAGCAATAAAATTCTGCCTTGGGAACTGTGCAAATATGCTGTTAGAGCACCTCAAATTTGCTCCTAAAAGTGCATATCTACAGTAAAAAAAAACAAGAGGCTTTGACTCTGGAAATTAGTAAGTACGACCATAGTCCCTTGAATTACGTGGGTTATGTAGTTAGAAAATCATTTAAGAGGGAGTACTTCCCAATGTTACTCGATTCAAAAAATTTAAGCAATGTAAGAAAACAACCAACAATTGATATATAGCTGCTAAACAAGATACTACCTTTATTCCAAATTTGCAATTGCAATGTTTGGAGATATTAGCTTCAACTACAAAGCACTCCAAGGGATGTCAAATCAGCACCCATGGCACTTTCTCACCACATTCCAGGAGTTGAATTCACATAAACTTATGATGAGGTGATGTTTGACTCTGATGAATGATACTCTCCACTCATTCAAACCCGAAAAGAAGTGGGAGTGCAGTGACAAATGCTCAAAGAAAAATCAAATCTCAATAGCCAGAGGAAACTATTCCCCTCCGCTTCCTCTCTAGCCTTTATAGAGATAGGCTCAGGTTGTAAAAATATCATCACTATCAATAGGAGAGTTAAAAATATCACAAATCAAAGACAAATTTCCTCCACTAGGGCTTATGATTCCATGAGGGAAAATATACTATAATAGACCAATTCTTGCTTAAGATAAACTTCTTCAAGCCCATGTGCTCCACTCTGACCAAAATAACATGTTTTAAATAAGCAATTCCACAAAAGGTCTCCTCCGACTCATACGCTCCACTCCTAGAACAATAATAGCATGTGTAAAATAGGAAAGTCCACAAAAGGGCTCCTCCAACTCATGCACTATGCTCCTAGGACAATAATATCATGTGCAAAATAGGAATGTCCACAAAAGTATTCTCAACTCATGTGCTCTATCCTTAGATAATAATTGCAAATGTAAATAGGGATATTTCCACCAAGAAAAGTTGCTCTTTTTCCAATGATAGATCTCCTTGACTCATGTGCTACACCTCTTGGTAAAAATGACATGAATTTCTCATAAGTCAACAATGTCAAGCCCAAAAGTTAGGCACTCCTTTCCCTAGGTTACAGGTATAAATAGCAATCCACATCCAGTCACAAGTCATGAGGAAGCTTCTTAAGTTATGCACTCCATCTCTTAGTAAAAATAGCAAAGTGCAGGGGTCTAAGTACCACTCAAGCATGAACCTAAAAGTGGCTAAGTTAAGCCTGAAGATCAGTTACTGAAAAATCAAAGTCATAGAATGACCTGAAATTATACTGACACTATGCCATTAGGTGCCAAAATATAATTGCCATTTGAAAATGAGCCTGATTTTTATGATTTCGGAATCAACTACAATTCAAACTGCAAATCAATCTTCGTACTGGGTCTCCAAAAATTTAATTATCCTACTATTCGGACCAAGTTCCTAAGTAGGAAATTTCTAAAATAGAATCTTTTTTAAAAATAGAAATTCAAAACAGAATCTTTCTAAAAGAGTAGATTTTTTTCAGTTACCTCAAATTCAAACCCTACATTCCACATCTCCATTAGGTATTCCGTCTGTGTCTGCTACTGTGAAAGAGATCAGAGTTTAGGAAACAAAAAACTGTTAAAAATAGCGGAATCAAGAATTTGGAAGTGCCCATCTGATTGTCCTCATCCCCAATGCATCTCTCAAAATCTACATGTAAATACGATGCATGGAGAAAAACTACTAAAAAAAGATCTTTGGGAGATTGAATTGGGAACCTACTAGAAATAGCACATTTAAGACTACTAGAAATAGCACATGGCTGTCCTCTTGGAATACCAATCTCTAAATAATCCCAAAAACTCACACATTGCAACTCTGGAATAAGATTGGGCTAGAAGAATACTCTACAACAAGGTACCCATATAGCCAAGGTGTTTACGAACCATTGATGTTGAATGGTGAACTTTGTAATATTGAGCTCACCTTGAATAATATCCACTAACATATGCTGGAACTTAACACCCATATTTATGTAGGCAAATTTGGTGTTAACAGGTAGTAACAGGGTTGACCCTGTCAGCTGAGCATCTATCAAGACCATCATCTCTGGAACCTATTTTATAAAGCTACAGTTGATCCTTAGTAAGGTCATGGATAGAAACTTTCCTAGTCTTCCTTAGTTTTTGTGCATCATAGGGGTGGTACTCATTCTATTTTTGCATACCTAGCAATTCTTAGTCTAGGGTGGTACTCATTCTATTTTTGCATACCCTAGCAATTCTTAGTCTATAAAAATAATCAGAGGATGAATGTGTGAGACATTCAGTTTTGAGAAAAAGTCAGAGTTAAACAATAAGGTCTTGAGCTTATTGCATTGTAATTTCTATTTTACTGAGTTAATATACAGATGATTGATTGATGGTTCAAATTTGTACTTGCCGTTTGCATTTTCCAGTGTGATGTGTTTGTATAATCTAGCTTTCAGATTTCACAGTTTTGATAGGAGTTTATCAGCTTTAAATTTCTTAGTTTTAGGGTTTGAATTACTTAGTGCAAAATCTGCTTGCCATGATCTGAAATTTTAAGCTTCTTCCCTTTGATTACTTGCACCCAAGAATTATGTTCAGAGACTTACTTTGGAGTTGATGGAAAACTGTCTTATTCTTCAAGTTTTCATGATGTGAAATTCTTTCAACTTGTTTGTTTTTTATAGTCAACACCTTACTATGAAGGTTATCCATTTCTTCAAATATGAGGTTCTTCTAGATTAGCAATCTTTTCTGTTTTCACCTGTATTTGCAATAATATCTTTCCATTATGTCACTCAATGCCAAAGTTCCTGCATTTGTATGAGGATTTCTAAGCTCAGCATTTCCAGTTTTGTGACCTTTCTTGATAGCCTTTTGTAAACAATGCAAGGGCTCTTAATTTGTGGGCTTGTCATCCCTGGAAGATGGGAAGAGGCCACTAGGCTGCAGATGGGAGGAGGGTCTGAGGGTGAAAACAGGGGGAGGAGCAGGAGCATCTGCAGAAGGGAGGAGAAGCGTAAGCATATGGATATGGGAGGGGTGTTGGTGGTTGTAGAAGGGAGGGGCATGGGCATTTTCACATGCGAGGGCCTGGGGTGTGTATATGGGAGGGGTGTGGGCGTTTGAAAACAAGAGGTGTGCATATGGGAGGGGTGTGGGGTTGTGCAGTGAGAGGGACATGGGGGTCTGCAGATGAACATGGTGTGGGGTTTGTGGATGGGAGGGACAGGGGGTGTTGTGGATGGGAGGTCTGTGGGTGACTGAAAATGAGAGAGAGAGGGATATGTAATCTTTATAGTGCACACCGATTTTTTTTTTAAATACAAGACTAGTTTTTCTCTCCAAATCTTTGTGCTTGTGTGAATGTATCTATTGTGTATCTTAAATTTCTCCTCACATACATTTCAAATTACTTCCACATTGTCATTCTTTCAGGAAGACTACTAGACTTTGCTAATCTTTATAGTTGTACAAGATTTTAACACTTAGTTTGCTTGTTTATTAATCACTCTAGTATTTCTCCTCAATAGTTTCTTTGAGAGGTATGTCTTCTTTCATCATATTCTCATGGAAACTAGTGTAATTTTTTCACAGGTGCAACCTTTCAGAGTGACTATCACATCTTGCCATGAAAATGGAGAGAATGAGAGGTCAAATCAATTTTACAAGGAAGACACATTAATGGATATTGATCCTCAGAATGTTAATCCTCATCTGGATGATACGATTTGGTAATCACTTTAGGATATTGCAAGGATATTTTGCCTTTTTTTCAAGCTTTGGATATAGTTTGTCTGTCACAGTCATTATGATTCCTTTGCATTATCCAAATGGAGACTAATTAGAGAAACATTCAAATTTGTAACTAAAATATTCTTATTTTGATAGAGAGCGACATTCTTTGGAAATTCCAATTCTTTATGGATAACTCCTCTGTTTGTTTTGATAAACGTTGATGTTTTCATTTTGGTTCAGATACAATATATTGTGCAAGGAAATGTTCATGCCATTTTAATATGTAACAAATTCTATTTGTTTTATTTGGCAGGTTCCAATGTAAACACACTGTCAAAGGGTTAGCAAACCAAGGTCAGCAATGTTGATCAAGGGCTCCAATTATTGAGGCTTTATTGTAAAATACTCTCAATTGAGCGCCTTCATCCATATCAAATGGAAAACCTTTAGCTTTCAATCTTTGCAGCCTTAATGTAATGTAAATTACAAGAAGTCCATTGTTTACAAGATCTATTACACTTGTTGAAAATGTTGCTGCATGTATTCAGCATAACTGAAGTTGTATATGAATAATTGCCAATGCTAATGGCAGTGGTAAATCTGCATCTTGGTGTTGAAAGCCAAAAAAATCTACTAAAGACAGCCAACTATAATCTTTTCAAACTTTGCATATGTACAGTCTGGTATACTCTTTGTACTTGTACAATCCTGACGCAAGTAAATCATTGAAGTGATTATCCACTGATTATTTTTTTAATAATATGATCAAAATATGAAAACATTGGTAGTCTGAAACATAACATCCAACAAAAGAAGTTGTGGACATGTGCTATTCATATTCATCACTGTTTTGGCTCATTGAAGCGTCCACAATATGGAACATCTTCAGTACCTGGAGAGATCTAAGGTGGGCACGAATATTATTGACTGCCCATTTGGCAAGCATAATACAACCAGCAGTGTTGCATTAAATGTAGTCTATCTTGGGTTATATACTGTTCGATCTGATATGCCCTCACATTTGAAGGTGTATATCTTAGGATTTAATGCAATTGATGCAGCACTGCAGGGTGCTTATTGATTGTTGATTTGCAGTATGGTTTTGTCAAGAGTGGGATTGGATATCTATTGTGTGCTGGTACAAATTTACTAGTGGACACAGGAAGCTCTTCAGAAGCCAAAGGGGTTGACTTAACATTCATAACTGTCAAGTAATGTTAAGTATTAGAAAGGACATTAAGACAACATCTTGGTGACTTGTGCAAGTAATGTTAACTTTGGGGTGTGTCTTGATCAATGGAGCATGTCATGAGGGTTTTGGCCTTGTTCAAGACAATAATTTCTTGT
>SNQJ01S0071405.1:31718-42248 GCA_010110895.2 Picea sitchensis | reverse complement strand
AGGTGCTACTTCAAATCATCGAATGCTTAGTGTTGGGATAGGCCCCACACAAAAATTTCCTTACCACCACACATGGTTACTTGGTTGAGGGCCCATGCAATATGGGAGAATCCTACATATCGACATAAATCCTACAACTTGGCATGAAGCCTACAACTCGGCACAAGGCCTACAACTCGGTATGAATCCTACAATTTGGCACAAGGCATACAACTCGGCACGAAGCCTACGACTCAGCACAAAGAATACAACTCGGCACAAAGGCCTACAACTTGGAACAAAGGCCTACAACTCAGCACGAATGCCTACAACTCGACACAAAGGCCTAAAACTCAGCACAAAGGCCTAAAACTCAGTGCAAAGGCCTACAACTCGGCACAAAGGCCTACAAGATCCTTCTTTTCAAATTTTTCCATCAACTCCCTTTAACTGAGAGAATCATCAAACCACGCTTATGTTTGTTGCATGTCCCTATGCATCCTGCAAAGTGTCATGAAACCTTGCTTCTTCTTGATCATTGACTCCCTCTAAGTCCTTTCAATTCTTTCTTTTATGTGGTAACCTTCCTAAAATACGTAGGATAACCTACCTAAAACAGCAAAAACAAGAGAAAAAGTATTTCCAATATCGTTTTATATAACAACATATCAATTTCATGGTAATTCATTATAGCATTACCAAGGTGTCTTGCTCGAGAACAAGAACAAGAAATATCTCCTAGAGGAGATGTTAGTTCATATTGCAATTAAGTACAATAAGCATTTATATTAATAGTACATGCTACTAAGTATTCATTTGTTCCTAGCATTAATAAAATCTAGAGGATTGTAATACTTAAGCATCAATAAAAATATCAAACATGATATGCAAACCTGGAGTTTGGCTATTTTTCTGCTTGAGTTTCTTTCCTTCTGAGACAAGTATTCTTCCCAACCTGGAGAGTGTGTTGTTCCTCTAAATGTATTAGATCTAAGATCTTTCTGGCTCTACGATTGCTTCTTGGACAAAGATCCATTCTCTTTCCATAGATTCATATTTGCAGTAGTTGATTTTTATTGTTTCTCCTACTCCAGTTCATGTGCTTGGAAGCTCCCAAAATCAAACTCTTCATCCTTTGATGCCTGCTCTTTAGTCCGTGGTTCCATAATTTTTCCCTTTGTTCTTTGCAAGGATGATGTCAATCCTTGTCTTCCATGCTTTACCAAGAGACCATGATTTTGTTGTGCCCTCTGATTTTATGGAGGAAGTCATGGTTGCCTTTGACTTTGAACTTGACCAATCTTTTGAATTTGACCAATCAAACCTTGACTTTGACCAGTCAAACTTTGACCCAAAAATTCAACTTTGATGTTTTTTATGGTTGAGGGCACCAGGAGATGCGCTAGGTTAGGCGCACTAGGATAACTAAAAATTAGTCCCAATACTTCACAGAAACTTTCACTGCAACTGGTACTGGCATTGCAATTGGTGTTTCAACTGGCACTGCAACTGGTGTTGCAACTGCCACTGTAACTGGTGTTGCAACTGGCACAAAGGAACTGGCACTGCAACTGCAATTGTGTTACAACAAGCTTGACTGAGAGTTGTGGATCTACCTTCTAGCGGTTAGATTGTTCTGAAGGTGGTGTGGGTTCATAACCTGTTAGAGTATTGTGCTCATTTAACCATAGACAATGTCACAACTTTGTCACCCAACCATAGGCACAAAGCCACCCCCGAGCACTGTAACCTTTGACAAATAGAATGATTCTAGAAGCAGCACTAGAACCAAAGGATAACCAAGAGGGAGAGAGCACACCTTTCTCTAAAAGTAGTGCACCAAGCAAAAAGTCTCAAACCACATACTAAGACCAGTACCCAGTTGCAGTTGTTGCAGCTGCATTCTTCCTCTAAACTTGGCACCAATTTCTTCAGTGTGAGTGTGTTACCAAATGACCTCAAATTCCTCTATTTATACTAATCTGGTCAGGTGAACATGTGTCTCTTCAAGCATACCTGTCATTTTCTGCATATAATACTTCAATATTACTTATTCTCTTGCTTTCGGAATATTCTATTCTAGTCAAAGGTTTATCCATGGAGGTTAATACTTCTGGTAGCTACCAAAACATCAACAACTACTAGTGTGAGGTGCCTCCATAATTTAGGCCAATAACTTCAAAGAGGCCTTCATTCAGGTCCATTTGGATGCAATTTTTTGCAATAGCTAGGTTCTCTGTATCCAAAATATACTCATCAATCTTTATAAACTTGCTAATATTGATCCTTATCTTCTTCATTTTGCAGGGTCAAAACCAGGGGGTCCACTCACAAATGTATAACTTGGCCTTAATTCTTGCCTAGTCTTCTTACGGCTTGAACAAGATAGTCACATAGCCCCTAGAAGCCATATAAGTTTTCAAAGTTTACCTTAATGTTTTTGCCCATTTTTCGACCACCCAACCACTCATAGCTTTCTCTGAGAGCTCTGCCCCCCACTGAACTTTCCAATGAAATCTCTTGTAGAGTATTCAAGACATTCTTTACCTCTTCCTTAGGAACATCAATGTGCATAGTGTTGGATCTTTGCCTAATGCACTGACACTTTTTTCGCCTTCTAATTTCCACCCTCCTATTCTCCATTGTAGCTTTTTTCGATTTAGATGGAAAATTCCATTTGGATAAAGAGCGCACCAGGTTTGTAGGGAGGAAAGACCGAAACAAAATTATAAACAATCTTCGAGCTTAAAACATGGTAAAAGTGAAACCAGACCTGGGTATGATAAAGCTAGAGATAATGACCTGAAGTCATGTATACAGCACAAAAAGGAAAAGTGGAACTTTCAGAATAGATGTCTTAAGTTTCCTCAAGAATAAGTTATGAACATCCTCCATTCATCGTGTCGCTCTTTGCCAATCAGACCCAGATCCTTAACCGAATCAGGTTCTGTGTTTGTATTTAAATTGAATTGATTTTGACAATGATAGATAGAAAATCGTGGGGACTGTGAATCGAAGGCAATCAATATGCAGCTGGTATATATAATAATATAATAATAATCTATTTTTAAGGTCACGACCTACCCCCTCTGGATTTGAACCTATGACCTCTTAAGAGAAAACACATGTTCTTAACCATTAGGCCCACTCAGGCTGTATATTATTGGATTGTCTTGGTATATAAGTCGGGATATATTCGAGGGTGTATATATTACCTGCCGCAGTCTTAAAGACTCTGCAGCAAGCTGCATATTGATCGTCGTGAGACCTTATTGGTCAGATGGAACGTAGAGCTATGTGAAATGACAGCATCGGTACAGAAAATGAATGGCCACTAATATACAGCCTGCTAAGCAACGTTCAAAATGCTGTTGCTGATGATATATACACTGTCAGATCATTGAATATTGTGTTGTCGCATTCATTGCTGCCACTTGAATCATTCAATATTGTATTATAGCATTCAATGCTGCGATGAGTGATATATACACTATGTGATCATTGAATACTGTGTAGCAGGCTGCTTATTGCTCGTCAATATGAATAAGATTTATTAATGATATATGAAAATGAGATATATTAATTGTACATGAAAATCACTTGATTTGAGAGTTGTATGTACAAAACTTTCAAGATCCATCACCACTGTTATTGTTATAATGGGAAAATCTATCATGTTCTTGTCCTTGTTAGAGCTGGAAAATTTATGTTTAGGAAAATCTATCATAAATAAATATATCAATGACTAACTACTATCAACCAATGAGGACTTACTCCTCATCACCCTCTGAAATAATCAGATAATGATTTGTAAGAGAGATTTTGACTCCTACTTCCTTAAATCCCAGGAAAACAAAATCTTAACCTTCCCTCCACCCAACTCCTTTTTAGTCCTACCACAAGATTTCTTACAGATCACCCAACTCCTTTTAACTCCAACCACAAGATTTCTTACAGATCCAGATATTTTCTAGCTTTTTTAACTACTAAAAATTAAATGCATGCATGCCGTGTATCATACTTTTCCCTGATCTGATTTTTGAAATTGATATAAACAAAACAATGTTATTGGTGCCCAAGTCCAATCCATGGAGATATCTCCACTTTTCTTTTCAATTTTGGGAGGTAATTTAATATCTGGTTGCCACTGGAACAGTTTAAGTGATTTGATTCGTTATGTTATAGTGTTGTCGGTTAAAAGTTCACCGGATCAAATTTATTTGAACTTCTCATGATTATTATTCGGTGCATATGAGAAAATACCTGGTATACTAAAATTGGAAAAACGCAATATAAAATATTTTATTTGATGGATTTTTTATTATTATTAAATTAAAACTCATGTATATTAAATATTAAATTTATGTTTTGGAAATGTTGTTTTTAATTTTAAAATAAATATGATATTATATATTTTTTCAAAATATAAAAATAGAGTTTTTATTTTCTTAATTTTTATTTTCTTAAAAAGTTATGGAATTATATATATTTTTTAAATATGGAAATATTATTAAAAAGGTATGGTATTAATAATTATACATATTTTTTAAATATGGAAATATTATTTTCATTTTCTAAAAAACGATATGGTATTATATATTTTTTTAAATTTTTATCAATACATTTTTCTTATTCCACAATATTTTGTTAAATAAAATATTTTTAAAATATGGAAAAGTTATATTAAATGCAATAATGGTTTTTTTTTTAAATAAAAAAAAATATATTTTCTTAAAAAGTCTTCATAGCAATATACATGGCAAAGTTTGTCGCATGTTTTTCCATACAAATGGGAACTAGAACAGGTGGTCTACAAAATAAGTAATCATGTTTTTGTTCATAGTGCCAAAACAAAACTAGTCATAAACCAAACTATAATTGTGGCCTCTATGGACCTGAAAACATAACAGCAGAAAAAAATTAGACAGTAGGTGAACCCGGGCGACCGTCAATGTTGGGAGAGTGTGGTCATGCATGAGCGAAAATGAACGATTGGCAGCAAGTCGAGAACCATTGCTTGGCAGGCTCGCTTGAGAGGGAATCAACATCCATGCGACGGCTAAAGATATCTTGGTGGTGAAAATGGTCAACCATGTCTCGTCACATTTTGAAGATGAGATGCAAATGATCTTCTGAGAACCTATGGGTGTTGGGCGACTCTAGTTCAGATGCTGCAACATTTTGAGGCTTGTTAACAACTGGTGTTGTCGTCGTAGTTCTTTCCTCGATCCATTCTAGAGGAATCTCTTCCTCAACCAAACAGCCTCCCATTTATGTCACAGGGTCGACACTTTGAGTCAGTGGTCGTGAATTGCGTAAGGGTTCCTGAGGGTCTGAAGCAATGTGCAAGAGAGAGTCCAAAGGGGCTTGGGGGGCAACCAGAGGAAGTTTTTTCTCGATGTAAGTAACAACATTGTCTTCGTCAACCCAATTCAAATCAAACAGGGGAGGACCAACATGGATTTTGGAGGGGATAGGGGGCAGAGAAAGGGCCAAAGAGGGGACAGGTCGATGGTGTCGGGCCGCAAAACTATATTAGGTCGGTCTACGCTTTGGCTTGCCCCGTTCATGTGACATTGGAGAGACAAGGACGAGAACGATAGCCCAACACCAGAAGGGAGAAAAACCAGGAGAGGAATGGGAAACGGAATGCCAATCCAGAATGAAATAGCAATAGTTATACCTTACCTCCATAAAAGCAGCTGAAGTGATAGGGAAAGGTTCCTTAAATACCGAAGTGATGGCGTTGAGCCTCTGCGTACCTGCTCTGTGAAGCCTCGGCCTTTGTTGTATGTGCGCCATTAAAACCTCCTTTGTGTGTAGGCGCACTACCCCCCTTCTTGAATGAATGTTAAACATACTGAGTTGATGAGGATGAAGGGTGGCAATCGTGGGAATTAACTACGTCAGGCACATGTATGTCGAGTGTGTCATGAGTGCCAAGTGTCACCCCATCCGAGAGAGAGAAATATTTGAGAGACAACTCCCTACATTGAAACAGTAGCTATGGAGCATAGTGATGTTGTGTGTCGACTAGGATGTCCCCTGCTTGAGAAGAGACTCCTTCATTAGCCAATTTATCAGCAACTTTGTTTGCTTCTCATCGCACATGAGAGGAGATAAGAGTGAGAGAGGAACGTAGAAGAGCTCACAAGGTGTTAAGAGGGCCAAGAAGGCACCAAATTAGGGTGACTTTGCCATTAATGAATTTGGTGACAAGCGAGATGATTACTTTAGAGTCCCCTTCAATGATTAAGTGAGTCATATTTAGATTAGAGGATAATTGTATCCTTCTTATGAGACCCAAAAGTTATGCCAAGTTGTTGGAGTCATGGCCCAGATGTCCAACTAAGATGTACTTGATTTGTCATGTGTTATCCCGAAGAACTACAACAAATCCTGTAGGGCCAAGATTGCCCTTCGAAGCACCATCAAAATTCAATTTGAAGAAACCAGGAAGGAGGCATTTCCAAGTGGAGGGGCTATGGGAAATGGAGCTATGAAGGGGATTCAGACTGAGTGGAGTACTGTGTAAGTTCAACTTCCATGAAGAAAGAATGAGAGATTCTCAAGGTTCACTAGGGAAGTCTTCCTGGGTCCAAAGTTGGGCACAAACAGTTTCATGTATGTTCTCAAAGATATTTGACTAGATGTTGGAAGGGGTGGAAGCTTGGGAACGAAAGATATGCTTATTCCTTTCTTTCCAAAGATGCCAGACAATGAAGCATGGGAAAATCTTCCAAATCAGTTCCCCAGTTCTTGTGGTGTTTATAATGTTGTCCCTTGCTCTGTTGGTTTTCCTCATAATCTGAGAGGCATGATCCCAGATCTCCCCACTGCTGGAACATTGGTTGAATATGTGCTCCATTGATTCTTTCCGTTGCTGACGGAGGTGACAAATCGATGGTCTAGTGAAGCCTCATTTCATGATGTTTCTCCAAGTGAGGATTCGATTATGTACCATGAGCCAAAGGAAAGTGGAAAATTTTGGCCATAACTTAGGTCGCCATATGATGTGCCAGATATGATATTTTCGTTGGTTAAGAAAGTTCTCCTGAAGGAAGTAGGCCTCTTTGATTGTGAACGTACCTGAGGAGGTATGACCCCAACGTAGAATATCTGGTCCCTCCCTGATATGAATTTTCCTTTGTGTTGCCATTGAGGTCATGAGGGAGTGATTTCTAGCTCCGCCGGGGGCGATGATGTGAGACCTTTAACCAAAGGTCAACAACTTTGAGGTGCTCTAATTGTTTTATATGGTTCTAAATTGGGTGCAAGCTATCAAGTGATTGCAACGAAGGTAATTTTTGTCGTGATTTCGTCCAAAACAAAGCATTCTGACCATTATGTATTTCCCAGAATGTGTGATTATATATGAGAGATTGATTCCGCCAGGCTGCATTCCAAATATTAGAGCCTTGGATCTGTTCATTGATCCGAATAAGTTGTGCCTCCACAATATGTGAGGCATATTTTTTCTTCCAGAGTTTAGCCCATAGTTTAGTTGGATATTTGAGCCAGTGCGACCAAATTTTCTCTCCCACAATGTTGTTCAACTGTCCAGGGTCCCGGAGGCCAAGTCCTCCCATGGAATTTGGCTTGCAAACTTTTTCCCAGCTGACAAGGGCCCATTTTTTCCCTGGATCATGACCATGTTAGAGGAAATTCCTCTATAGATTTCTTATTGTTTTAATAACAGTTTGTGGGGATGCCAGAGCTAAGAAGAGATAGGCAGGAATAGCTTGAAGGACTGATTTGATGAGAACTAGTTTGGCATCAAGATTGAGGGATCTAAAGGTACAGATGATTAATAGATTGGAAAGTGAGAGGATCAGGTTATCCCAAGCGATGTTTTGTGCAGTCGAATCAGATAAGGGAATGCCCAGGTAGTTGGGTGGAAGAGAGCTCTTGATTATGCCCATAAGGTGGGAAATGTGATGTTGAACTGTAGGGGGGGCATTGAAAGAGAAGAGTTGGGATTTTTCCAAGTTAAAATTTGTCCCAGAGGCTTCACTAAAGTCCATGAGGATGGATTTGAGCTTGTTGGCTTCCTGAGTGGTGGGAGTGTCCATTAGCATGGTATCGTCCACAAATTGGCTATGAGAGGAAGAAGGTTGCATGCCATGTAAAGGGAGACCTTGGAGGGAACCTTCCATTGTATAAGTTGTTATATAACATCCCAAACCTTCTTCCACGATGACAAAAATAAATGGGGAAAGAGGGTCCCCTTGACGGATGTAGCGGAAGGGAGAAAAAGGTTGGGAGGGAAATCCATTAACCAAGATAGAGAAGAAAGTAGAGGAGGTGAGTTTCATTATTAAATGGATCCAATCCCTGCTAAACCCAAAAGATGAAAGAATAGAATGAATACAATTCCAACTGAGGCGATCAAAAGATTTGGAGAGATCAATCTTGATAAGCATACCTGGGGTGCGAGTGGACTTGAGCGAGTGGATCACCTCGTGGACTAGGATAACACTATCCATGATTTGATTCCCTTCAATGTAACTTAACTGCTCCTTGGAGATGATGAAAGGAAGGATGGGTGTTAAGTACCTAAATAGATCTAAAGATAAATCTCAAAATAAACCAATAATAAACACCAAACTATTCACCAAATATGGAACACAAGAAATAGTCAAAACCCTTGAGGTAAGGTAACACCATATATTAATCCTTAAGGATAACACTCCTCAAGCAATTCTTGATACATTGACAATATTCTTCACTATGTTTCATTACATTGCTTACAGTTCGTTATATCTCTCTCTCTATCTCCTAGGAACCTTCTAGAGAGCCTTCTCACATTTATTACATCTAACTACCATAATAGGCCTTTATTAATATAGTGGACCTAGTCCACCTTACATTGAATGACCACATTCTTATATATTAAACGACTTCCACTAATAATGCATAACCGCATTCCCATTGGGTACCTCCCTAGGTACCCCATATTACCTCCCTAGGTATACTACATTTCATCCCCCTTCACGTGTTTCGTCCTCAAAACACGAGAAGAAACCATACAATATGATCGACTAAGCAATGTAGCCAATTGGTACCAAGTACGACCATCCATCCATCCCAATGGAAGTCGGACATGATGCCCAATTGTTGCCTTGCCATCTTGATCTTGCTATGCATCATGTCGGGGTTGCCATGGGATTTTTTCTATAGCCTAAGCTATTCTCGTAGTGTCGGTAGTCCTCCATGCACCTCTTGATCGGTTTCCTGTCTGGTGCCCTATTGGTGCATAAATGTGTTGATGCACATGCCCTTGCCTTGATGATTGTTGTTTCTCTATATGATCTGGATGCCAATATACAACAATTGTAGGAATCTGTTCTTTTTTCTTCAAATCTACAACACATTGTGCCTTTGAGTCAATGACCTCCTTAGCTTCATAATTATGTCTTTCCTATAGTTTTGATTCATCTCCTTCTGTAGACTTTACCTCTTATTCAACTTTGGACTCGAAAATAACTTATTTGCTGGCCTCTGTGGGCCCATCTTTCTTACTAAGAGACACATCCTGCAATGTGATTTTCTTTTTCTTGCACCGCAACTTCAAAAACTTCTTTTGCACATTAATATTAATGGTACCCATTGATTCTATCCAAGGATATCCCAAAACAATATACATATCATCCATAACTTTAGCATGAAAATCTAAATGCAACACACATTTTTACCATAGTGACCTTCAAATATTTAAAAATTTGAACATGTTTATCAATAACCTGTGTGTTGTGAATATTCTTTATAGGAACTTGCAATCTATTAACCAACTGAACATTGATAAAATTTTGTTGGCAACTGGGGTTAATAGAAACAATGATATTTTCTTTATGAATACAACCATGAACCTGTAATATAGATTTGTCACATGAAAAGAAACCCTTGGTGCTCTATTTATTTTGTTTTCCAACATGAGACCACCTATCTAAAAGCAATTTTTCCAATTTTTCATCTGGAAGTCTCATCGGCTGGAAATAGTCCAATGATGCCTTCCATGTTGCAGCATCCTCTCTGAAATGAAGAAGTAATGAAAATTTTCACCATTCTTTCCATTCTGACTTGTGGGACTTTAGAAATTCTTCAATACTAGGACCATTATCATTCCCAGTAAAATGCATCTCGCTTGGAATAAATTTGCAACAAAAACTAGGGTTTAAAAATAAATTACTACAGAAAATCACGGCTTTTTCCGGAAAAACCCTGAAAACCGTTGAATTTAAAATGCTCATAACTTTACTTCTCGGAATCTATTTCAACTGATTGTTTTTTTTTAAATTGGGTATTTTTTCGAGAGGAATTCAAGTATTCAATTTTTTTGGCCAAATTCTACACAGAAAATTTCAGATTTGAACCTGAAGTGCGCCGCCCTCTTTTTTCCTAGAAAAAATATGCAAAAGGAGCTAAATATTATCCCCTTCTTTGGTAAAGGAAAGTGATTTGATACCAATTTTTAAGTACCTGAATAGATCTAAAGATAAATCTCAAAATAAACCAATAATAAACACCAAACCACTCATCAAATACTGAACA
>SNQJ01S0071405.1:3932-31668 GCA_010110895.2 Picea sitchensis | reverse complement strand
TTTTAGATCTTAAATGGTCACCATCAAGAACTCAATCAACAACACATTGGCATTCATTATAAATCCAAACAATCAATGAACTCAATTAACAACACATTGGCATTCATTATAAATCCAAACAATCAATGAGATGCATAGCACTCCCACTTTCCACTATGATCACTAGTGCAATGAACCATTAATTTCATACATTCATATTATTTTACACATGTGACTATAGATAACTATGGATGAGCATTATCTTGGGTATGGATGGCTTCACCGCATTTTGAGGGAAAGTAATGGTTGTAAGTAGTATTCCCTACTCCTGGTATATAGCATATGATGTAATTGGGTGTTGTGTCTCAAGGTTTACATAGAGTACAAGTAGTAATTTATACCAACAAGTTACCCGCCCGAGATCATTATATGTGCATGTATTGTATCAGCGAATGATTTTATTAAAGGTGAATTAATGACTAAGCGTAAGAATCTATACTTTAGTTTCCCATTAATAAAATGCAAAAGTGATATCTCAACTTGATCAAAAAAATCAGTAATGGTGATTAATGGACAACAAAGCTAAGACTCAATGCAATCTAGGAGTAATTCTTGTTGTTTACATAGTACCCAAACGACATATTAAAAATTTGAATTGAAGAAAGCATACAAAAACAAAATCACATAGAAATGAATCACACCATAACAATAGTAATTTCTCTATTAATGCCCCCCCCCCTCATAACAATAGAGATAGATTTTACCCTAGAAACTAAAATGGGAAAACTAACATGGAATGGAATTGCTCAACCTTATTTTCTCAACAATTTGTAGAATTACAATTGTGTTTTGGCTATCTTGAACACTAAGATTACAAACTCAAAAGTTTTTCTCATATAATCCTTCTCATGTATGCCAAAGAGCCCTTTCTCCAACATTGTGCAGAAGTTTATAGGTAGAATTAGCTTGCTAGGAGAAATTGGAAGCCCAAACATCCCCAACTCTTTAGCTTCCTAACTCCTTTACTCTTCCTTCTCTAGATTTTGTAGGTAGTGTTTCAATTCATGGTTCATTTTTTCATTTATTTGTCTTCGTCTCTTTTAATTATTTAATGCTTTAATGATTTTTTTTCCTTGGTTATGCAATGCTTTGGAGGAAATTGGTAATGGATTATACAAGTGTGGGGCCCTTCACATTGTCAACCACATCCTCCAACCTCATCATCAACCTCATAGCCTCAATCCATGCTTCTATATCCACCCTTCTTCACTGTTGAGTCTTCTGCATTATTGAGCCATTAAAACCATTTAATTTTTATTTAAATCCAGTTTCAAATTACTAACCCTTGAGGCTTCTATTTTTTTCATGGAAAATGTCCTCAAGGAAACCCTCTAGGTACTTCCTCACATTCTAGTTGGAGTACAAAATGTATTCCTAACCTACAAGGACTCTACCAGACTTGAACCTATGATCGCTCATGGATCTCTGCCTTGAAACTAGTTGGTTCAAACCAATTAACTAACACACAAGGCTAAGCTCGAGGCCTAGGGAGAGAAAGAGATGGTATGGTACAAACACACACTACTAGATTTGGGGTAGATTTGGGGTCGAAACGTAATGTTTGAATCAACATTTGTTGAAAAAAATCCTTTTTAACATTGAAATTCTATGAAAATATTGTGAAATCTCTAAGTTTTTTTAATTTGCCCACAAAAAACATCACTTAAGCTACTTTATGCACTTAATGTCACTTAAGTGACATTAGTATACCCTTATTCACATTCTTGTGTATAGAAATCAATCTTTCATCAATTTAACATCTCTTATGTGGCACTCAAGGTTTTCTTTATCTAATGCTCATTACTCTTTATTGGGTATTATGCAGGTCTCGACCCTTCCAACATGCACTTAGAAATGAAAAGTAGTCATTAAATTTACATTTGTTGCTAGCATTATCATTAGTATTGATTTGGCCCAATAAGTTCTTTTTTTAATCCAACTTTTTTTTTTCACAGGGTGGAAACTTTTTTTCTCCCGGAAATAGCAGTTGCCTTGCTATTCAATTTTGAATCAAAGGAAACTTTCCAATACTTATTGGCTCGAATCCATTACAACATACTCATTATGATCTTTATTCATATCATTATGATAATTGAACTCGGATAGAAAGGATAACAATCATTCCTCAAAACCATCCAAGTTACACCCAATTGACGTTTTTTTTTTTTTAATCCAACTTATCATGCATAAGTGTTAAATGTTTAATTATATTTTTGAGTACCTCAATAGCACTATCCAAGTAAAAATTAAATTCCTCGTATGTTTTTCTATCAATCCTCATAAATCCATGTCCAATATTTGGGATAAGAGTTGGTCATTGTGCTTTATAATATCAAACATACTATATGGCCACTCTTATTCATTTCCTCTTATTTAATATATTTATTTTAAATCATAAAATGTGTATAAGAGAATAAGCTACTTGAGAGGAGATAGAAATTAGAGATGTGAAGTCTCTAGCTCAAAACTCAAGGAAATGTTTAAGTTCACTAGCTTAAAGTCCTTTTTATTTCCACTACAAAAACTTTAGGCTAATAAAAAAATAAAAGATAAATATTCATATGAGACATGTTATTTACCTTATCTTCAATGTACTTCACCATCTCTTTCCATAACTCTTGCCAAATCGTTACTTGCTTGCATTTTTCTTCCTCTAGATACTACTTGTGATCCCATCCATTGATCATGGACATGAGGATGTGTAGATGGATTTTATATGGAATCGAATGTGCTTATAACACGTCCATTTTATATTGGAATATCGTTGCACAATTGAAGCACTTCTCAATAAAGAAATTGTTGAGTTATTTCAACATATATTGAAAGACGTGTTGTTCACATGTTGGAGGACACATTTCTCAGATTGAATTATGAGGTGGACCAAACTGGAGGTAAAATTCTTGAGCTAAATTTGGCAATTTGAAGATATTAAATATGAAGGAAGGTATGATGGGTTCAACCTTTTATTTCATTCTTCAAATGTGCTTCGGCCTAGAGGCAGCATAACCATTCTTAAAAAAACATCTTAAGAGTTTATGTCCATGATTTCTTCAATTTTTCAATTTAAATAACATTAATTTGGTCCATGGATCTCTGGTAAGGTTCATGCGTTTTTGGTTCTAGATATTTCATAGTTTAATCTAGGTCGACTAAGTTATTGATATAGACAACCCTTTTTTCATCTAACTTTATTTACGAGTCATTTTCTCTGCTCCCACTTTGTATTAGCACTATGGTACTCAACAGTTCCATTGAACTACTTTTGTGGTCATTTTTTGGACATTAATAAAATTATCTTATCTTATCTATCAACTTATGCTAAGTGTCTGAATAGATATGCAAATATACTTCAGAAATAACCAAGAATAAACTAAACCATTCACCAAATTACTGAACACAAGAAATAGTCAAAACCCTTGAGGTAGGATAACATTGTATATTAATCCTTAGGAAGGATAACACTCCTCAAGCAATACTTTCTTGTTATAGTGGCCATATTCTTCACTATATTCATTACATTGCTTACACTTCTTTATATATCTCTCTCCATCTCCTAGGAACCTTCTAGAGATCCTTCTCACATTTATTACATCTAACTACCATAGTGGGCCTTTATTAATATAGTGGACCCAATCCACCTTACATTGAATGACCACATTCTCATATATTAAATGACTTCCACTAATAATACATAACCACATTCCCATTGGGTACCTCCCTAGGTATACTACATTCCATCCCCCTTCACATGTTTCATCCTTGAAACACGAGAAGAAACCATACAATAGGACCAACCAAGCAATGTATCCAACTGGTACCAAGTACGACCATCCATCCATCCCAATGGAAGTCGAACATGATGTCCATCTGTTGCCTCACCACACTGATCTTGATCTGCATTATGTCGGTGTTGCGATGGGATTAGTTCTCTAGCTTGATGTCTTCCTGTACTGCTAGTATGCCTCCATGCACCTCTTGATCGGTTTCCTTTTTGGTTCCATGCTGGTGCATAAATGTGTTGATGCACACGCCCTTGCTTTTATCATTGTTGTTTCTCTATATGATGTGGATAGTGATACACAACAACTATATGAATTTGTTCTGTTTTCTTCAAATCTGCAACACATTGTGCCTTTGAGTCAATGACCTCCTTGGCTTCTTGATTGTGTCCTTCTTTTGGTTTTTCTTCATTTCCTTCTATAGACTCTGCCTCTGATTCAACTTTTGACTCAACAATAACATATTTGTTGGCCTCTGTGGATTGTTAAGTACCTGAATAGATCTAAAGATAAATCTCAAAATAAACCAACAATATCAACAAGAATAATCCAAACCATTCACCAAATATTGAACACAAGAAATAGAGAAAACCCTTGAGGTATGGTAACACCGTATATTAATCCTTAAGGAAGGATAACACTCCTCAAGCAATACTTGTTTGTTATAATGACCATATTCTTCACTATATTCATTACATTTCTTACACTTCTTTATATAGCTCTTTCTATCTCCTAGGAACCTTCTAGATAGTCTTCTTACATTTATTACATCTAACTAACATAGTGGGCCTTTATTAATATAGTGGACCTAGTCCACCTTACATTGAATGACCATATTCTCATATATTAAATGACTTCCACTAATAATACATAACCACGTTCCTATCGGGTATCTCCCTAGGTACCCCATATTACCTCCCTAGGCATACTACATTCCATCCCCCTTCACATGTTTCGTCCTTGAAACACAAGAAGAAACCATACAATATGACCGAATAAGCAATGTAGCCAACTGGTACCAAGTACAACCATCCATCCATCCCAATGGAAGTCGAATATGATGTTCATCTACTACCTTGCCACCCTGAACTTGATTTGCATTATGCCGGTGTTGTCATGGGATTAGTTATCTAGCATGATGTCTTCTTGTAGTGCTATCATGCCTCCATGCACCTCTTGATCGGTTTCCTTTCTAGTTCCCTGCTGGTGCATAAATGTGTTGATGCAAACGTCCTTGCCTTGATGATTGTTGTTTCTCTATATGATGTGGATGGTGATATACAAAAACTGTAGGAATCTGTTTTTTTTTCTTTAAATTTGCAACACTGTGTGCCTTTGAGTCAATGACCTCCTTAGCTTCCTGATTATGTCATTCTTGTAGTTTTGCTTCATCTTCTTTTATAGAATTTTCCTTTGATTCAACTTCAGACTCGACAATAACTTATTTGTTGGCCTCCATGGGCCCATCTTTCTTACTAAGAGACACATCCTGCAATGTGATTTTCTTTTTCCTGTACCACAACTTCAAAAACTTCTTTTGAAAATTAATATTAATGGTACCCACTGATTTTATCCAAGGATATCCCAAAACAATATCCACTTCATCCATATCCATAGCATAAAAATATGAATGCAACACATATTTATCCATGGTAATCTTCAAATCTTTAACAATTTGAACATGTTTATCAACAACCTGTGTGTTATGAATATTATTTGTAGGAACTTGAAATCTATTAACCAACTAAACATTGATAAAATTTTGTTGGCAACTGGGGTTAATAGAAACAATGACATTTTCTTTATGAATACAACCATGAACCTGTAATATAGATTTGCCACATGAAAATAAACCATTGGTGTTGTCTTTATTCTTAAAATTTGTATGAGACCACTTGTCTAAAAGCAATTTTTACATTGCTTCCTCAGAAAGTGACATCAACTCCCAAAAGTCAAATGATGTCCACCATGTGTGAGCATCTTCTCTCAAACGAAGATGTAGATAAAATTTCCACTGCTCTTTCCATTCTGACTTGTGGGAATTTAAGAAGTCTACAATACTAGGACCATCATCTTTTCCTGTAAAATACATCTTTCTTGGAAAAAAATATTCAACAAAAACTAGGGTTTAAAAATAAATTACTACAGAAAATCGTGGTTTTTTCGGAAAAACCTTGAAAAACAGTTGAATTTAAAATGCTCATAACTTTACTTTACGGACTCCATTTCGGCTGATTTTTTTTTTGAAATTGGGTAATTGTTAGAGAGGAATTAAAATATTCAATTTGTTTGGCCAAATTCTACACATAAAGTTTCATATATTAACCTGAAGTGCGCCACCCTCTTTTCTTTTCTTTTTTCCTAGAAAAATCTACAAAAAGAGAAAAAAATGTCTCCCCTTCTTTGGCCAAGGAAAGTGATTTGATACCAATTGTTAAGTGCCTGAATAGATATGAAAATATACTTCAGAAATAACCAAAAATAAACTAAACCATTCACCAAATTATTGAACACAAGAAATAATCAAAACCCTTGAGGTAGGGTAACACCATATATTAATCCTTAAGGAAGGATAACACTCCTCAAGCAATACTTTTTTGTTACAATGACCATATTCTTCACTATATTCATTGCATTGCTTACACTTCTTTATATAGATCTATCTATCTCCTAGGAACCTTCTAGAGATATTTCTCACATTTATTACATCTAACTACCATAGTGGACCTTTATTAATATAGTGGACCTAGTCCACCTTACATTGAATGACCACATTCTCATATATTAAATGGATTGCACTAATAATACATAACCACATTCCCATTGGGTACCTCCCTAGGTACCCCATATTACCTCCCTGGGTATACTACAACTTCATTCCCATAAAGGATCAAAGGTACAATGAGTGTATTTTTCTTGCATTATCTTGTAGAGATTTTTGAAAATGGATTTGAACCTCTTCTCATCCCAATCAGATGAATTGCTCTCAATTTCCTAAGGATTTTCATTTGCATTCAAATGCATGAGTTCCCTCTTTTTGCTTGGACAAAACATCATTTGATCTTTTTGTTTAATTAAATTGTAATAACAAAAAAAGTTATCACGTGTATATATAAATACATATATGTAATAACAGATATATGTTTTATTAATGCAAGGCAAGATGGCACATGCCCAAATGAAATATCTAGTGAAGAATGAGTGAAATGGAAAAAGGAAGACCATAGTGGGGAACAAGGAAGAGTGAACAACAATACAAGGGAGAGTGTGGCAAGAAGACAAAAAAAAATTCGAATAAGTAGAAGTATTGGTCTTGACATTTTTTACATGACTTGGGAGCCCAAATTGGCAAGCCCATCCATACATAGGAAGGAAGTGAGGAGATCAAACGAATTTGGTGCTTCCTACCTTCCTTGAGATGAGTGGCATGGAAAAAATGAGACACCATCCTTCCACATACCAAAATCTTTGCATTTCCAAGATAAGTTGCAAGGCAAGAAGGCACATTCCCAAACAAAATGTATGATTAAGAACAAGTGAAATGGAAAAAGAAACGTCGAAGAAAGGAACAAGGAAGAGAGAACAATGACACAAGGGAGAGGTTTCTAAAAATACAAAAAAAATGTCAAATAAGAAGAAGTATCGGTCATCATTTTTCTTTCTTAAGACAATTTGGGAGCCCAAATTGACAATTCCACCCACGCGCAAGAAGAAGTTAGGAGACTAAATGAATTTGGTGCTTCCCACCTTCCTTGACACAACTGGAATGGAGAAATTGAGACACCATCATTCCATGTACCAAAATATTGGGATTGCTAAGATAAATCACAAGTCAAGAAGGCACATTCCCAAAGAAAACCTCAAGTGAATAACAAGAGCAATGGAAAAAGGAAGACTGAAGCGGGGAACAAGGAAGAGGGAGTGACAACATAAGGGAGAGCTTAGCGAGAAGACAAAAAAATGAATAAGGAGATGTTTTATATGTGTTATTATATATATATATATATATATATAATTACATATATGTGTTATTACTTATATATGCAATTAATATATATGTAATTACATATGTGTGTTATATTACATATATATTTTTAAAAAAAAGATACAATATAATTAACCCTCTCATGCTCGTGCATGTAGCATCTAGTACCCATCCACTTGTCAATCCACACATCCACGCAGGAGACCACAAAGCTCTACAAGCCAAGACCATACCCCACAGATATTTACACTAGGAATCTAGATAAGGAAAGAGACCCATAGATATTTACACTAGGAATCTAGATAAGGAAAGAGACAAAGGGATACCACCAAACATACCCCACAAACTAATAATAGCAAGAGCGGGACCACCGATCAAAGCCCACAAATGAGACAAAAGAGGAGATTGAAGAAAAAATTCCTTCTAAACAATTAATAAAAAATATTCTCTTTTAATTTTTTGTCTAATAAGTCCTCTAATCATTGATTGTATGTGCCCTAGACTTCCTTCAATTGATTTATCTTTCCCTATTTTGCATCAATTAGTTTAGGGTTTCCACTACTTATGATAATAATAATGAAAATATTTGATATGACATGGTTCCTTTGGTTTATTGTTTCCTTAGTTTAGGGTTTCCTCTATTCATTTGATATGAGGAGAGTATATTTCTTCAACATGCTTTCTCAACGTGCCCATAGGCTACAATCCATTTGACTCAAAGGCTTCCATAATACTAGGATCAAAACAAAACATCCTAAGTGACTTTAGTGCAAAAGTGAAAGGGAGTATTAGCTTGGTGCATACTCCTAATTACTAATATATCTCACTCTAAATGGCTTCAACCTTTAAAGACTTTATGTGTAGATTATTAAAATATCCATGCCTTGAAATTAGCTTTACACAACTAGGTAACATTAAATTTTGAATCACTAGTGGATAATTGAGTCCATGGGTTGGATTCTTATTGGATTTCAACCATGTCAAGTTTGAATGAAAAAAATATTTTTGTCAAACTCCTATGATTTATCACTTCTCTTTTAAACTAATAGTGAAAACTCTCTAAAGTGAAAGCATGTCACAAAATTCTTCAACCAATATGTGAACTACATAGTGTTGCATTCTAATTGTTGATTTTTCAATAAGCTAGGCTTAAGCAAGAAGTTCATTCCATTTTAACATTTTACTTAAACCATAAACAATTTGTTGCAGTAACCAAGATCANCAAAATTCTTCAACCAATATGTGAACTACATAGTGTTGCATTCTAATTGTTGATTTTTCAATAAGCTAGGCTTAAGCAAGAAGTTCATTCCATTTTAACATTTTACTTAAACCATAAACAATTTGTTGCAGTAACCAAGATCAAAAGAAGAAACACCATGCACAAGTACACAAGAAGTATCCTAGGAAACCCTTCTCAACAAGGGAATAAAACCCAACCAATCCTTTGCTATATTCTTCAAGAGAAATACCTCCACCGCCATAAAGAACTAGAATACAAAAGGGTGCTTCACAAGCCCTAGAAGACTAGCGCCCAAGAGAGGTGCACACTTTTCCCAAGAACAAGTGTTTGTTGAAATTTCCAAACTCACACTTGTGATATGATTCCACAATGGGGAATTTACCTTTACTTATATTAGACTAAACCTATAAACAATGGTTTCTATTGGCACAACAGGGATGACCTCAATAACTTAAAATGTAATTAATGATTTCCATATAAATTTTCTTTTACATTAATTATATTTCACTTTATGGTGGGGTCAACTTGTACCCTTTACATCACAAATAGGGTTACAGGTAAGTATGACTCTTGTATAATATAGAAAGGGATCTCATACCCCCACTAGTGCTCAGCCACTAGGGGCATATCCATCTGTTCTTAGCCACAGGGATGTCCACATCTCTATCTCACTACANGTGCTCAGCCACAAGCACGTCCAACTCAGCAGATCTTCTTTCTCACTGCATTACACGGGAGAATCATCTGGAGTATCACATCATCTCAACTCTCTGCACAGAGGAGGCCAATACATCATTTCATCTTTGTCTCAAAATGATACACCGAACTCATGGGCTTCTACGCGTTCACCTGTGCTTAGCCACAGGCACGTCCAACTCAGCAAATATTCTTTCTCACTACATTATACAGGAAAATCATATGGAGTATCACATCATCTCAAATCTCTGCACAGAGGATAATAGTAAACCCATCACATGGGCTCCTTCACCCCTCACATGGGTACAAAACGTTCCATCTCCATCTTAGAGAGGAACCACACACCCAACTCATGGGCTTCCTCACCCCACACAAGGGCACACAACGTTCCTTCTCCATCGCAGAGAGGAACCACACACCCAACGCATGGGCTTTCTCTTAGGCCAACTTACTCAGTTTGTGTCATGGAGGATGTCTCATGTAGTTGTAATCATCAACACTCCCTCGGCTAGGGAGGCATTCTCTACCAAGTAAGTTTCTCACGGAAGTACTCGAACTTTGTATTGGAAAGCAGTTTGGTGAAGATAACTGCAATCTTCTCATGTGTAGGAAGGTACTACACGTGTACTACTTTCCTCTGCATCATGTCTCTGATATAATGATATTTTATCTCAATGTGTTTCGATCTATCATGAAACACAAGGTTCTTAGAGAGATTCACACAGATCCATTTGTCACAATGAATAGTTGTAGGATCCATCTCATGATCAAATAAATCTGTCAGAAATTTGTGAATCCACACTTCTTTGCGGACTGCCACACTCAATGCTATATGCTCTTCTTCTGCAGTACTCAAGGCCACAGAGATTTTTTTCCTACTGCACCAAGAAACCATGGAAAACCCCAAGAAAAAAAACAATTGAATGTGCTCTTCCAGTCCATTGTACTCTCTGCCCAATATGTATCGGTATATCCCTACAAAATCAAGTCCACACTGGAGGCATATCTTAGTCCATATCCAATTGTGCCTCGTATGTATCTCAATAGATGTTTTACTGCTATCTCGTGAGTTTGTCTTAGATGAATCATGAATTGACTAAGTACATTCACTACATAGCATGAATCAGGTCTGGTGTTAACTAGATACATTATTGATCCAATCAGTTGTGGATCAATCTCGTCTGAATCATCATCATTCATTTTCTTCAAATTCATCACCATTGGTGTAGGAATAGATTTGTATTTAGTCATGTTGAACTTATTTAGTATCCCCTACTGTATATTTTCCTTGACTCAGGAAAACCTCATTGGTATTTTGTCAAACTTCTTGTCCCAAGAAGTAGTGCATCATACCCAGATCCTTCATCTCGAAATCAGAGGTCAAATCTTACTTGTATCCAACAACAAGGCTTTATGAATAAGTCACCAAAATCATGCTCTAGTCACCAACAATGTAATAATATAGGTTTGGATCAACAACACTCTTGCTGAAAACCAAACTCATCAAGAATCCATCTATCTGATGTAGTTTCCAACTCATGGATGGTAGTATGGATGGAAGTGTATCGGGCTTACTGGAACAAGTGTCTCATCATAGAAAACTCCCTTTGTTTGTGAGAATCCTCTGGCTACAGATCTCGCTTTGTATTTCTCAATACTTCCATTGGATGCATGCTTGATCTTATAGATCCACTTGGAACTCACCACATAATTCCCTTTTTCTCTCTTGAACAATATCTCATACATTATTTTTTAAGATAAACGGGTATTCTTTTAGCATTGCATCTTCCCATACATGTTCACCTATCGCTTATGCATGACAAGAAGGCTCAGAATCAATGAAGTGGCTCATGACTGAAGGGTAGCTCAAAAATATCTTTTTCTTTCTCGAGATGTGACTTGAGGGGCTTGTATGTTCCTTTGCCTCCTACAGAGTTTTTCAAGCCTAGACATGCCTTTTATGCCCTACTGCAATATCTCTGGGCATATCAACTGGAGCAACTAGATAGACTGGAATAATGCTTGTCTCCCTCTGAAATGTTGAAGGGGGAGAAGGTAGTGTCTCACTGTCAATATCCATCTGAGATTATTTGGATCTTTGACAAGCTATTTCTTCTTCAAAGGAAATATATTTGCTTGTCTCAATCTGTCTCTGACCAGGGATGTAGATGTGATATGTCTTTGAAGATCCACTTGTTATCTCATAAATGTATCATTTCTCCCTGAAGGGTCTAGCTTGGACCTCTTCTCTTTGGGTACATGAAAATACACTGGGCACCCAAATATCATGAAGTGTTCAATCTCGAGCTTCACTCCAGTGAAAGCTTCTTTGGAAGTTATGTTTCTTCAAAATCTGGTGAAGACTCATGTTCTAAACATATATTGTGTCATGCATGCTTCTGCCCATAGAATCATAGAAATATTCTTATCATGCATTATTGCATTGGTTGCCTCAATGATGGTTCTATTCTTCCTCCTTCTAAAATATGTTTTACTCCCTCTGAATTTTGAAGTATAACCATATTTCTTTGTTGTTAACCTGCCTAGAACAAGAAAACAAATGAAAGGAAACAAAACAAGATTATATCCTAAAGGAGAATAATGAGTACATATCTAGAATCAAAATAATTTAAGGAGTGTTGTCACAGCTACAACACCTACTTGTAATGTAGAAAATTTTAGAAAAGTAGTTTAGAGGCATGATAATTAAAACAATCAAACCTGGAGTCTTCACTTCCAGTGTGTTATTCCTCTGAATGCACTGAGATCCCTCTGGATCCATGACTTCAGCAAAGGTTCCTTCCTCCTGCAATTTCCATCATGATAATGATACAAATAATATATACAAGTGCATACCTAAGGTTGTTGATATGATTTCTCCAATGGCACTTGGTTGATCTCTGTCCTCTGAGATCTTCATGAAGAAGGTAGTCACTGTGTCACCTTTTTTCATCTTGTTATTTTGAAGTTGGCCCTTCAATGTAAGAGCTTGAGTAGATGATTGGCTTCCTTGTCTTGATGTCATCTTCCTTCCTTTCATCGATAGTTGTCACTGGTAAACCTTTTTGTATCACCCACAATAAGTCTTCCTCTGAAGTCATATCTTCCAGGAACTTGAAGTTGCTTGATCCATCAACCTTATATTACATCATAGTTTTGCTCATCATAGTTTTAGATTCTTCACAAACCCTTGTTAACTGGGATAGAAAACCTAACGGCTAGGCTAGGATAGAAACCTTAGGTTTTGTTGGGCTTATTACTACCAACAATAAGCCTTGAAAGTCAGAAGAACACAAACAATCTTGAAGGCTTCTGCAAAGAGATACAGAAACCCTAAAACCAAAAATCTGTAGAAATTTGCGGAACCCTAGAAACCCTAGGGCCAAAAATCCAAAATTCTCATAATTTCACTTTTGAGTTTTTTTGGAGGTGCGTTGAAGGAGTTCATACCCTCCTGTCCAAATTTCAGCCCCAACGTCCAAGTATGAAGTGTTGAACACCCAAAAGAAGAGGGTCGTATGGATTTTATGGAAACTCTAGGAGGGTTGTACGGTTCTGCAAAATAGGAGGAATGACTAGTATAAACTTGTGTAATGGGTTCTTCAAGACCTATGATTTGATACCATGTTGATTTTTCAATAAGATAGGTTTAAGCATGAATTTCATTCCATTTTATCATTTTACTTAAACCATAAACAATTTTTTGCAGCAACCAAGATCACAAGAAGAAACACCATGCAAAAGTACACAAGAAGCATCCTTGGAAACCCTTCTCAACAAGGGAAGAAAACCCAGCCAATCCTTTTATATAATCTTAAAGAGAAATACCTCCACCATCATAAAGAACTAGCATACAAAAGGGTGCTTCACAAACCCTAGAAGACTAGCGCCCAAGAGAGGTGCGCACTTTTCCCAAGAACAAGTGTTTGCTGAAATTTCCAAACTCACACTTGTGATTTGATTTCTCAATGGGGAATTTACCTTTACTTATATTAGATTGAACCTATCAACAGTGGTGTCTATTGTCACAACAAGTCCGACCTCAATAACTTAAAATATAATTAATAATTTCCATATTAATTATATTTTACATTAATTATCTTTCACTTTATGGTGGGGCCGACCTATACCCTTTACATCACAAATAGGGTTACAGGTAAGTCTGACTCTTGTACAATATAGAAAGGGATCTCATACACCCACTAGTGCTTAGCCACTAGGGCCACATCCATCTGTTCTTAGCCACATGGATGTCCACATCTCTATCTCACTACATCTAACAGGAGAACCACACTCACTAGTGCTCAGCCACTAGGATCACGTTCACTTGTGCTCAACCACATGCACGTCCAACCCAGCAGATCTTCTTTCTCACTGCGTTACACAGGAGAATCATTTTTAGTATCACATCATCTCAACTCTCTGCACAGAGGAGGCCAATACATTGTTTCATCTTTGTCTCAAAACGATACACCCAACTCATGGGCTTCCACACGTTCACTTGTTCTCAGCCACAGGCACGTCCAAATCAATAGATCTTCTTTCTCACTGCTTTACACAGGAGAATCATCTGGAGTATCACATAATCTCAACTCTATACACAAAGCAGAATAGTAAACCCATCACATGGGCTCCTTCACCCCTCACAGGGGTACACAACATTCCATCTCCATCTTAGAGAGGAACCACACACCCAACTCATGGACTTCCTCACCTGACATAAGGGAAGACAATGTTTCTTCTCCATATCATATAGGAACCACACACCCAACCCATGGGCTTTCTCTCAGGCCAACTTACTCAGTCTGTGTCCAAGAGGATGTCTCACGCAATTGTAATCATCAACACTAATATTGTGTAACCAAAGGCTCATTGAGGCACCATCATATGTATTTGTGCATATCCACTCTAAACACCTCCTTACATAACATTGGTATAGTGTGTACTTAGAGGATCCTTTGCAAGTCTCGAGGGGACATTTATGATGATTTTTTTTAACTTTCCCTATTGCTAATTCAACAAGCTACTTTCCACATATTTTTGCATGTTATATCAATTAGTGTAAAAAATATTACAACTCTTCACCAAGATGCTCTTATTTGTAGTACTCCCATCTAAAAGATCTTTTGCAACTTCACCTTTACATTAAAGATAAATCTACACCTCTCTCTTTGCATGTTGATGTCACTAGAACAAATTTATCTTAACTCCATATCTATTGAGAATAAAAAAAATCTCTCAATTCTTAAAATATCTAACGTTAAATTGGATCTATGTTAATTATTGTTATTATTGTACTATATATATTTTACACATAATGGAAATCAAACTAGGTAGTTTTCAAAATATCATTTCCATAGTTTCACATGGTGGAAATGAAAGTGCCAAGGTCTTTGTGATTTTCAATCATGTGGTCCTTATGATTTTCATTCCCACCTCCATGATGAATCACTTTCATTTCCAAGGTCCTTATAAAGAATCTTCATTTGATCTTCTCAAAAATTTAGAGATGTGTGAGATGAAGATCCTTGAAAATCCTTAGAATGAGCATCACCAATTGGAGTGATTTTTTGAATGGCATGATTAGAGTCCTCTTCATACATACAAAAATTAGGAATATAGGAGATTGTGTGCTAAGATTGTCATCTTTATTAAGGCCTTCCCATTTAGTTAAATTATATCCTTGTGCAATCTATCAAACCTAAGTTGACTTCAATATAGAAGTGTGACATAGGAGCGTATTTTTTAATGCTAAACGTGGTGTACTACTCTAAGAAATGCATGTGATGACGTAGTATTGAAAATCAAGCCAAACTGAGACAAGATCAATTGGCCACTATAAATGTTATAGTTTAGGACTCATTTCACACCATTCCTAGTAAGAGTTTGAGAAAGAGTAATAATAGGTTGTATGGTGAAAGCAGAAGTTATGTCAATTATATTAGAAGGTGGAGTGGTGAGAAAATTTATCTATTAAATTGATGATGTATGCACCCCAAGAGGACAACTCTCAACTAGTATTGAGGTGACCTATCCATGACAACTCTCATCTAGTATTGAGGTGACCTATCCATGACAACTCTCAACTATTATTGAGTTGATCTCACCAAAAAAACCCTTAGTTAGCTAGGATCACATGGACTTCTACAACATGAAGAGTAGAGATGAATATATAATGTCATTAACCATGTGTGTTTCGATCACATGGGAGGTTTTTTTATGGTCATACTCCATCCCTTCACTCAAGGTATCTATTGGAATGTAAGATTTACCAATTTCATTGTCTAGTCTAAACAGGTTATATTACCTCCCAAACATGCATTGTATATGTCATTACTTATCTCTCTATAGTTATGGGAATTAATTACAAAATAGGGGTTTCTTGACACCCAACAAATTTAGTAGATTGTGGCATGAAAGAATGTGTCACTTTAATTACAAAATCGTCTCTTGGTTGCAAAAGAAACACCTAGTACATTACCTTCCTTACATCTTTCAAAGACATGGTATGTGTGAGGTATGTGCACTTGAAAGAAGCATATGGAAGGATTTTGTGTTGGAAAATATTGGATATCAATGGAATCATTGTTTCTATTTGATAGCGACATTATAGAACCCATGTAACAACCTTCAATGGATGAAGGTTCAAGGTATGTACTTACCTTTAGTGATGATTTTAGTATAAAAGTGTGGGCTTATTTTTTTAAGCATAAGGATGAAGTTTTTCGCAAGTTTAGGTATTTCAAGGTTATCGTTAAAGTTGGGCAATGTTTGTGTCTCCCTTGACAAAATATCTTATTTTGCTTGTTGTGCTACCAAGGAATGGTTTTCCATGTACAAGAAAAAAGCAAGATTTGCCCATTTTTGTTTGAATAATGTGAAATCTATTATGTGTTTTGACCACCAAAATGTTGAATCGTTGTTAATTTGAAAATATGGATGGGAAAGGACAACCAAATATATATCTATTGGATATTGATTCAGATAGAAATGGTAATTCTAAAGAAAAATGGGAAGGTGAAACATCAAGTAAGACATTAAGAACCACTAGAGGTGGTAATGTCAAAAAAAAAAAATTAAAATGCATGGCTTTGTTTCTTGTTGAAGGAGGGACATGCTATTACGACAATGAGACTTACGAAGACAAGGAAGTCCCCTTGAGATATAAGCATTATGTGAAAAAATTGCCAACCAAACCCACTTTTTGAGTTGGACACCAGTTTTTTATTGATGGGAGAACATATTTAATTGCACTATCTAGTTTACATGGGTTGGGGATATTTTCTATGGATGGTGTAATTTCTCCATACAACATTGTAGTTGAAATGATGGACTATGTTGGCCCAATGTACAATTATAAACATTGGATATGGTTGACCAAGTATCTACTAAGGATGTGAAGATAAGGAATTTGTGCAAATTATAACAAAATAAAGGACAATCTATATATTGATGGAAGGCCAAAAGATTTGAGAAATGTTGTGGGGTTTACAAACAATTCAAATCCTCAAAGAGCGAACAAGCTACCCATTTGTGTGTTTGAGGGGCATCATGAAAATAAAGTTGTGGTTTGTGCAATAAAACCAATAGATATGGGGAAGGAGTTATTGATCAATTAAAATTTGAATATAATTAAGGAAATAGGTAATTGTGTTTTATAGCTTATAGTCCTTATTTGTTAATTTTGTTTGAATATGATTTGCAATAGTTTTATATTATGCATATATTATCTAATTAACATACCATTTTTCTATATGTTGCAGATTGAAAATGTAATATTGTGTATAGATTGATATTTTCCAACATTTTCTAACTACAAATTAAAAGAAAATACAAAAAACTACCAAGCCATCATGAATGAATTCCCCTCGGATTCCTATTACGCATATTATTCCCATTTTGATCTTTAAGTTAATTCATCCCATCCTCTCACAGTTGTCATCAACCATAGCTAATTTGATTAGAAAACCAATATAATTGTAGGTGTGTTGTTGAATTCCCCATGCACCTGTACATTCATCATTTCCTTTGTCAAGTCCACCAATGAAATTGTTGGCATCCTCCTTCACACCTAATTTCCTATCTCCAACTAGAAGAGCACGCTCGGAATAGAAATTTTTGTAGCTAAGTGGACTATAGGTGTCCCATGGCATCATTTCATCCTGACCATTCAACAAAAATAAATGGATCAATCATCCACTACCATCAGTTTTGAAGATGCATAGTTTGAACCTATGATATATTACAAAGAATTTCAGCCACTAGGATGCACCTGTGCGGATGATGATTGTATATTCTTTAATGATGATGTTTAGGAATATAATAAAGCTTCATCTTTATGTCTTATATATAATAAAGGAAAGATTTAATTATGTTTTATGCATATTTTATATTAGTTGCATCTTATGCATCTTTTATCTCATTAACATACCATTGTTTATGTTGCAAGTTGATCGTAGGAAAAATATTGATGCAAGGCAAGTAATCTAATATAACTTTTATATGTTTTTTTATCAATATTTATTAATGTTCTAATCCATCTTAACTTTTGGTTGTTTGTAGGATTCCACACTACCTCATGATGGTCACGATGATGACTTATTTAATGATCCTAACCCTTTGAGGTATATTAGAAAACAAGTAAAATTTTGGGCAGAAGAACTTACAAGTTTTATGAGTGATAATTCTCAAGAAAGCATGAATTGAAAAGAATACTTGATTGCAAAATTCAATCAATACAACGTAAGAAATTTTGAAATTTGATTTGATAAATTTATTTAATACACACAATTTCTTACTTTTAATGAATTACAGTACTTAACATAAAATTATTTTTTTATAGACATTCGTGACTCCCTCATCAATCATAATTTTCAAGAGTACTGGGGAATTACCTATTTATTTACACATGGACGAAGAATTTGTTGAATCATGTTGTCATTGATGCCAAAGGATGATCGATTGATTGATGTCAAGGAATTGATTGATGTCAAAGGAATTGATTGATGCCAAATGATGATTGATTGATTGATGTCAAGGAATTGATTGATGCCAAAGGATGATTGATTGATGTCAAAGGTCAAATGATTGATGTTGATTGATGTCAAATGAACAATGTCTTGTCATGGTATATTGATGAAGTATGTATTGCACTTGATGTGAATGGATTGATGTCAAGTGGAATCATAGTCATATGATGGCATGCATGGATGCAAGATGGATCAATGAATTGTCATTGATAGATGATGCATAGATGAAGATGGATCAATGAGTTGTCATTGATATATGGAGCAGAGTTGGATTGATGTAAAGATGAATCATTAGTGTATTATCATGGTTGATAAGGAGTACAAATGGATGAACTCCAAAGTGGTCCCCTTATGGTGAAATCCCTCACGGTAAGACACTTTGCGGTTAAGTTATCCTAGAAGTATGGTTAGAGAACCCATTCTTAATTGTGGAATAATGAGATGAAGATCAAAAAACTTGTCAATGAAACTATCTTAGATGGATAGTGCTTGACATGCCATTTGTGGTGGTGTGTGGAACACCACATAACTCCTCACGGTTTGAGAGTTATGGCCTTACGAAGTTGGAGGACCCTCATATGATGGCTTGAAGCCCCAAAAGGTCAAAGAAGTCAAAATTCCTACAAAGAATATATTATTTAAATAAAGTGAAGTGATTATTTAAATAATAAAGTAAAGTGACAAAGTCAAGGAGGATTATTTAAATAATCAAATAAATGGAGAACTTTCTATTTATGGAAAGTAGTTATGAGAAGGTTAACCCTAAAATGAGGAAAGAGGGTTAAGTGGTCAAGTGGCTATTGGATACATGGAAAAGTGGAAAATTGGGCAAAGTTGGACATATGCGACTATGTGGATAAAGTGGCTATATGGACAAAGTGACCTAGAAGATGCTTCTAAGGAAGCTACTTGGAGAGTATAAATAAGAGACAAGGGGTCTCTTGTCAAATGAATCTCTTGAGCATGTTTTGGAGATATATTCTGAGAGAGAGATGATATGGAGGATCCCATGGATGCATCAAAGTTTTGGTAAGTCTGAGATCATGACAGCAAAAGTTTCAGAAGTTAAGAAACCTTAGTTTCTGAGGTATATGTGGGATGCAGTGAGCTAGGGTGAGTACATACACGGGTTGAATGAGGACAGAGCACGTACAATGGATAAAGTCATGAAGACTTATGTGTGCAGTGGTGTTAGGCTCTTGAAGACTGAAGCAGGTTCCAGATATGCATTCTATGGGCTCAGATTTGCCATAGAAACTCTGGTATGGTTGCATTGTTGTCTTGATGGAAATTGTTTCTTGTTGTGTGGTGAATACTTAAGGCATTCTTGGTATGGTTGTTGTGATTTGGTTTGTATTGGTTGATGCAGTGAGCAACACTCTTATGATTCAGTACTGATATGATTGCTATAGTATATCGGTTTCTTATACATGATTGAGTAGCACTCATATGGTTGATAAGAATGAGTAAGTTGTTGGAGAGCTTGGATGTGTTGAGATTGGTTATGGCTCAGAATGGACAGTGAAAGACAGAAGTGAATGTGATTGAAGGTTGCAGAGGATCTGAGTTTACCTTGAAGAGAAAACCCTAAGTAAATCAGAAGTGATACGCAGACTGTAGTACAGATTGGTCGTGTACATACGCGAGATGTACTACTGGTAGGGCGCGTACATACGTGTGTTGCACTACCGACAGGTCGCGTACCTGTTGACAAATTGGTATATGTTGAGGATTGTTGCCTCATCTCAGTTGGTGCTAAGTGTGTAAGTTGAGTCTTGCATTATAGAGTTGGTGCTCTTGTAGCGTTGTACTCTATTCAGTTATTGTTGATAACCCAAGGATTGTAGTCCGTAATAAAAAGAAAATTGTACATACATGTGGTGTTCTTTGTGTTCCTTGTGGTGATGATTTATTGATGATATATGTTGTTATCTATTGTTGGTGTACATTTACATTTGACTGGTTATGAATGACAATAATAAGTAATGAGTAAATGGTAATTGCTAACTAAGAAGTTTGTGAAGGGGAAAAGTTTGAAAAAGAGACCCACACTCATTCACCCCCCCCTCTAAGTGTGGTCGGTGTATCCAATAGAATTGGTCTGGTTGAAGGGATTAAAAATTCATGATAATTACTAATCCCTCAACTTATTTTGATTTTATACAAATTAATATTTTTATGATGATCTTATATGTATATTTATAATATATGATTGTAGTGGTAGGGAATAACTTGTTTTGTCAACATTTGCAAGAGAAGTAGTTTGGTCTTTTCACGCAGACAATAAGAAGTGGATATAAATATTGAAGCCAATGTTTGAAAAAATAGTTGATGAAATACATGGTGAACCTTTTTGGTCAAGTAGTCAACCAAAAGTGGTTGATTCTATGGCAGGGAAGTATTTGAAAGCAGTGTGGGACAACTATTGGACTAATATCCTAAGCTACCCTAATTATGAGCATCCTTCGCTACTTTCAAAAATTGAGTGGGATACATTAGTGGAGGATTCCAAGGAGAAGAAGATGAAAAAAGAGGGAATCAAGCTAAAATTTGGAGAGTTAGAAAGGTAAATATAATATAATATACATTGAAGTTATAATTTTCATTTGACCTAATCGACTAAAGAACATTAACATGCAATTAAAACTTTTCATAGGCTTAAAAAAACTTCTGAGGCCACTAAGGCTAGATTGGACAAGGTTTTGGAGCACAAACTTGGTCATAGAAGCTATGTTAAACTAAAAAGGAGATAGTTAAGTACTATAATTTAGAATATTTTGTTATTGGATTATTCAACTATAATTTAAAAGATTTCATTACTAAATTGTGCTATGTTATTATTATATTAATAAGACAAGAGACTCAATAATGACACCAACAAATTCTTGTTGCGTCCAAGATATTAGGTTGTAGTTGTTATCTTCAAATTCAAGAACAATAGTTTGTTAGAGGTGTCCTCTAGCTATATATTGAAGTCAATGCAATGTAATCACTTGAGCTAGTGAATTCAATTGTTTTGTTGTTTAGTATCATATGGTATCAAAGAAAGGATACCAGGTCTAATTCTAGATTGGTTTCTTGTGTAGTAAAGAAATTATGAGCATTCACAACGGCCAAGTGGGGATTGAAGTCAGGAATTCATGATGGGAGATATACTATCTTGAGCATGCAATCTAGTTTGATGGTATGATGCCCAGTTCCAGATTTCATAGCATACTTGAGTGTGATAATAGTTGATAACATCTAGGTGATTCTCTTCTCCCATATGAACAATTTCACATTGATGTGCATGACAGAGCTAGGGGCAAGGGGGGATCGATGCCTGAGTTCAAGAACCGAGGCATCAAATTCTTGGCATTGATCTATGACGAGGTGAATAGTGTCAAGCCATGGATCTAAAGCTAGGAAACATGTGTCGATATTTGTGTTTGTAGATATGGAGTCTGCGATCATTGACGAGATAAAGAGTTTGGTCAACCCACCCAAAGAAAGAATATTTTTAATATTGATTAAGGAAGAAGGTGATCACTGGAAGCCCATCTCCCCTCCAAATCACTCCTCTTGAGCATCAAGGTGTGTGGAAAAACCTTTGTATATCTCATAAAGGCCTTGCATATGTTGATGCACTTGTTGAAGGACATAGGTATATTTAACGTTTATCCTCTTAAATATCATTATGTTATCTTTTCATGATGCAAATTACCTTAATGGATTGATTTGAGGTCTAGATACCAAGAAAGCATTAGAGAAGCTAATAAATAACCATAAGGGTTGCACACCATAACCACTCCTCCTTCGTATTCAACATAACATATTTTCAATTTTCTCCAAGTGTAGAGATTTCAAGTGAATGCTCGAAACATTTGGCTTTGGTGAATATACACATAAGCACCCAGGCTTCAATTCTCACCCCTCATAAATTTCTTATTCTCTCTTCTATGTATTTCATTGTACTATTTTGTGATTTTGAACTCAAGAAGGTTGTAGGTGGTGGTGTTAAGCTATAGTCTTCAAATTTAATCATAAAGAATGGCTATTTTGCATCATTTAATCTTTCTGAAGTAGGAAAATTAGACTAAAAATAATTATAGTTTATGGAGTCATAAGATACTCACCATTAGCAATTTTAGAGATTTTGATCAAATCATCTTGGATAAAGAACAAAGGCCAACAAATGATCCCGAAGACTATGATAAAAGGCATAAAGAACATTTGTTGCTTCTTAAATTGTCAACCATGGACACATTAATTCCAAAAGTAAGAAATTCCACTATAGCATATGTATTGTGGACAAATCCCAAAAACAAGTATCAAGCATTAGAAGTTGGGCAAGCATTGTATTTGAAAAATATTGTGTTTTCCACTAAGTTGCAAGAAGGAGGATCGATCTCTAAATATCTGTTGCAATTGAAGGATCTTAGTGATCAATTGTATATTACTGAGAAGCTATTATGTGATGAAGATATGGTTTCTTTGGTGATGTGAAGCATGCCACCCTCCTTTGATTCATTTTTTGAGTCATTATGTCTACTTGGGGAAACTCAAGTACTTAAGTTTGAGAATTTATCAATATTTCAAGTTGATAGATCATATTGAAGCATCAACCTCATTCACTATAGAGAGTGCATTTAGTGCATGATTCAAAGGCAATGACAAACAAAACAATTCTAGAAACACATCCAAGAGATATATATTCAAATGTTATTATTGTAATAATCTTGGACACTTGAAGAGAGATTGTAGGAAAAGAAAACATGACCTAGAAAGTAGTTAAAAGAAATCAAGATATGCAAATGTTGTTGAAGGGGGTGAAGAAAAAGCAGCAGGTGATTTTGCATTTGTGGAATCACAAAATCAATCAACCAAGTCTACAACATGGTATTTCGACCAAAGTTCATTTTTTCATTACACATGTCACAAACACCAGTATGTAAATTTCATTAAATATAAGATACATAGTGAATCTATTTCTTTGGGTGATGACTTACTAT
This sequence comes from Picea sitchensis, assembly GCA_010110895.2. Classification (NCBI taxonomy): domain Eukaryota; kingdom Viridiplantae; phylum Streptophyta; class Pinopsida; order Pinales; family Pinaceae; genus Picea; species Picea sitchensis. The sequence continues at coordinate 7,906 of SNQJ01S0071405.1, read as the reverse complement.
ATTAGAGGATGTGGGGATGTTCATTTCATATTGAACAATACTTTAATTTATACTTTCAAGGATTTTGGACATGTTCTTTACATGAACAAAAATATGTTTTTTATTAGTGGCATAACCAAGAATCATAATCTTTGTGTAAAATTTCAAGGAAACAAATGTATGGTTTCTAATCTTCATGATAACAAGGTGATTGTTTTTGGTATTGATAAGAAAGGGTTGTATGAACTTGTTGACCTAAACATAGCAAAAACACATACATTAGCTGCAGTAAAGAATACCAATTTACTCTAGCATGAAAGGTATGGGCATCTAAGTTATCAGTATTTATTTGTACTTAGTAAGACTAATATACTGGATAGTCTTCCATCCATTTAGGTATGTAAAAATGTATGTACATGTTGTCAGATGAGAAAACAACAATGACATTCACTTGATATTGATAAAGCATGTGATCCAAAGGATTTTTAGACATAATTCATATTGATCTACATGGTCCAATGAAAACACCTATAGTGACTGGAACTAAGTATTTCTTGCTATTGGTTGATGAATTTTCAAGGAAAATGTAGGTTTACTTTTTTAATAGGAAGTCAAATTCTTTTTCAAATTTTGTAGCATGCAAATATTTGGTAGATAAACAAATAGGTAAACAGGTCAAAGCTTTAAGATTTGATAATGGAGGGGAGTTATTTCAACTAAGTTCGAGGAATTCTACAAAAAGGAAGGTATGCATAGGCAGTATATGACTTCATACAATCCACAACAAAATGGAGTCATGGAAAGGAGGAATAGGACAGTTATGGAGATGTCAAGGTGCATGGTGGATAGCTAGAATGTACCATATTAGTAATAGGAAGAAGAAATAAATATCATGGTGTATGGGAAATTATCATTGCTTTAGGAACAAGTTATGGTGTTGAAATCAAATTTTCCTTAGAGTCGAAAGCATTAGGGGAGTCAAATTCCAGGGAGGGGATCTAGTGAAGAAGAGAGGGATTCTCATCATTTACAAAAAGATCAAGGGAAACATATTGTGCAAGGTAGTTAGAGGGTAATTTTTTCTCTACCTTATGTTGTTTTTGTAGGTATTTCAGCATAGGATATTTGAAGAATCCAAAGGAAAACCTAAATCAGAAGCTTCCATAAAGTTGGAATATGATGTGTTGATGAAAAACATGACTTGGGTGATGTCAACATTGCCTCCAGGAAAGAAATCCATTGGTTGTAAGTGGATTTTTAAATTCAAATATAAATTATATGGTTCTTTGGAAAATTACAAAGCTCATCTTGTTGCTAAAGGATATGCACGGAAGGAAGGGGTAGACTATGAAGAAAAAATTTCCCCAACTATAAAAATGGCAACCTTATGGCTGGTTATCTCCATTGCTACTCATTTTGGATGGAAGGTATATCATATGGATGTTAAAATTTCCTTCTTAGATGAGGAGTTTACATGGTGCATCCGCAAGGGTTTCAAGTTCCTGGAAAAAAAAAAACCAGTTTGTCAATTGATAAATTCCTTGTATGGGCTCAAACTAGCTTTGTGAGCTTGGTATTTCAAAATTGATCAGTATCTTAGAGATTATGGATTCAGAAAAATCTTTTGAACCCACTCTCTATCTCAAAAACAATGGTGATGACATAGTGATCCTAATCATCTATGTCAATGATCTTTCCATCATTGAATGTGGTGTTGACATGTTTCAACGGGTGAAATATAATATTTGTTCTACTTTTTAAACGATTCATTTAGGCCTACTTCATTATTGATTAGGTGTAGAGTTTTAGCAATTTTATCATATTATCTTTGTATCACAAGTCAAGTATGTCATAGCTCTCTTAGAAAAAAAAAAATGACTAAATGTGATCCTAAATATACACCTACGAAAGTTGGGATAAAACTCTCAGTTTACACTAACTCACTATAGATCAACAAGTCATTGTATCAGCAATTGGTTGGAAGTTTGATTTATCTTACTATTACTCAATTTGGCCTAGGTTTTGTAGTAAGTTGTCTTTCTTGATTCATGTCTAAGCCTCAATAGGTACATTGGCAAGCTACAAAATTATTCCTTCGATATATCAAAGGGACCCTTGACTTTGTCATTCTATATCAGAGATCTGTCGACTTCATGATAGTAGGATATATTGATTCCTATTGGGTCGGATCAGTTGATACAAGGAAGTCAACAATAGGTTATGTGTTCACTCTTAGTTTGGGGGTAATTTCATGGCAAAGCAATCTAAACCTACAATTTCCTTATCATCCACTGAAGAAAAATACAAGGCAGTCATCAATATAAGTTATGAGGCAATGTTCTTACAAAGGATATTGGTTGATCTTCAACTTGACCAAGCAGCACCAACATCACTTTTCTGTGACAAACAGAGTGTTCTCAAGTTGGTGAAGAACCCAATATATCATGTTAGAACTAAGGATATTGAATTTCATCGACATTACATCAAACAATTGGTTGATAATAAAGACTATTACCCACTCACATCTAGGGGTAACTAAAGGATATTTTTCTCCTATTGTAATACCCTAGTTTTGATCCCCAGAAATTAACGATGTATTTTTTTTTATATGATGAAAGTTTGGAGAGCCTAGTAATGTAATACTTTGAATATTAATAATAAAAACACATCATTGGCTGCAGATGGATAAGGATAGACTTATAGGGGGGTATGATTCCACAAGAGAGGGGGATAAAGGAGATAAGCCAATTTACTATATTTTATTCACCCGTCTTGAAATTAGTTGGGAAACGTGGTTACATGAGATTCTTGGGGAAGCCACATGATGCCTTGTGGGCATGCATATTTTAACCATACTTTTTGGTTGTTGCGTCACTCTTGCTCATTTTGGTTCTTGGTCTTTGCATGGGGAATGAGTTGTTGGAGATATAGAGCCATTGTTAGTTGGATGTGGGTATCTACTAGTTATTCCAGCAAGAAAATAATGTTTGTGTGCATGAGAATGATGGCAGTTGAGAAAGAAATGTCCATGGATCAGAATTATTGGTGCTTCCAACAATGAGATTTCTTGGCCAGTAGCACTAGAGCCCTGGAAATAAGTGGTATATCCTGAGGGACTGCATTGCATATAATAAGGTTCATTTATTTGTGTTGTGCAAGCTAAGGGGAAAGAGAGTTGGTAAGTTGGGAATTGTCATGTGGTTGAGAAAAATGTGAGAGCTTGATAATTGATTGGTGTGTGTGTTTTAGAGTCAGCCTAGGAACCCATAATTTTTAATTTAGACCCTCATCTCTGGGGTGGCCTATAAAAGAGAGTGAATGTTCAATAGAGCATTAAGGTTGGTTGGAATGTCCTACATCTGCAGCCAATCAGTGTGAATACTTTATGAAGATAAGTTCTTTGTTCTATGTGTATTTATTTCAATTTTTCTATGTTAATAACTTATTTAATGTTGCATATTGCATGAGCATAAGATTAATTCATGTTTTCTTGGATTAATGCATGAGCATGTACATGTGAATGTGAATGTTGTATATTGTGTGAGCTTTGTTTTCAGCTGCATGCTTCTTGTTTCATTTAATTGGTATCAGATTTTAAATTTGGTTCAAGAAGGTGAATTTTTTACGTACTTAGGCAAGGGGTATGTTACGCCTATGATCCACATCACAGATATTGGTTCTGATGATGAAATTCATAATTCCCTATCGATAGTTGCCCATAGATGCCTCCCTCAGATCGCTCATATAAAACTTTATAATGCATAACACACATGAGGTACCTTGTTTTAAGGCTTCATATGAAAATAGTGACCATGGGTTGGTTCAAATGATGGATCATGATGCTTTGAATTTATATCTTATGCCTTGTTTATGTTGATTAAGGTTGGTTGTCACTGATGTCAACCCTTGAAGAAAGCCCCGTAGCACAAAGGTTTGGGTAAGGGACCCAAGATTGTTTGATGTAAATATGACTCATTATTGTTTTGTCATGGTTG
>SNQJ01S0071404.1:63803-77543 GCA_010110895.2 Picea sitchensis | reverse complement strand
CTCATGAAGACAATTTTTTTTATCGTATCAGTCACTCCATGAGGCAATTGACTCAAGGACGAGCCAAATAATAGTGATGGGATCCTGTTGGCACCCAAATTTTTAAGTAAAGATCATTTGCACGCATAAAAAAAATTGTGCGTGCATTTTATATTTTGCATGCACTAAAGCAACTGCACAATAGATGATATGAGGCATGTGCGCTAATCTAGGTTTTGCTAATGCGTGCTAGTCCAAGTGTTTCCAATGCGTGATAGCCCGAGTTTTTTTGATGCATGAGGAAAAGTAAGAAAATACTACATGCATGCTGGAATCAAGAAAATAATCTTCGGGAAATCTTACCAAATGACTATGTCAGGCGGCATGAAAGGTCGTGGAGCAGTAAGGAGATGAGTTGGAAAGGTAGCTAAGACTTCCACGACTCCAAAGAGGCTATGTGGACTGCATGCAGGTGATAGAAGTATGTGGGACTGGAAGTCAAAGGAGCGAGTGGAGTAAAAATTAAAGTGGTCGAGCGCTAGAGAAGAGAAGAAGATAAAAGGGAGCAACAATGACAAAACAATGTTACTCATTTGGTTATTATTNCTGCATGCAGGTGATAGAAGTATGTGGGACTGGAAGTCAAAGGAGCGAGTGGAGTAAAAATTAAAGTGGTCGAGCGCTAGAGAAGAGAAGAAGATAAAAGGGAGCAACAATGACAAAACAATGTTACTCATTTGGTTATTATTGTCAATGTCTCAAAGCTCGCATTGAGCCAAGTTTTGTAATGTATCTAGTTGTGAGTCTGGTTCTGTAACATTTGAATAGTATGAAAGGAAGTACATGGATCTATGTAATGTAATGTTGGGAGAATGGATAAGAGCGCAGAGCATTGTTTCTATCAGTTGATGAGTTTCTTAATTTATGTATGTAACTAGTTGAATGAGAGAATAAAAGTTGCAGTCATTTTTCTTCTAGGTTGTGTTTTCTATGTGTCGAATGAATGTGCGTGTTGATGTTGCATGTTGTTATTTATTAAAAATAATGAGATGGAATGTATGAATTCCAACCCGAGTGGATTCCCGTGTACTTAAACCTTCATCACCGACATAAGAAAATATGGTCTCAGTGATTCTCATGGCGTCTCGGGTGAGACCTTTAATATTTGGCTGAGGATTGATATGATGTAGCCTTCGGGGTTTTGTTGGTAACATATGGACGAACCCTGGGTCATCAACCACCCAATGTTAAGAAGGATGTGCATGAGTGTGGATAAACCTAACACTTCCACGTACCCACAATTATATAGGAATTCCCCTATTTATACCTGAAACCAACTTTAGATAAGCTAATCAACCATCTTGATGATATAGTACACTAAGAACAAGACTTGAGGATATTACTCTCTACTACCTATGTAGTCGAGTAGTATGACTAAGAGCATGATTGAGCCTCCTTAGTTAGTTCCTTGAGATATTGGTCCGAGTACTATTGTTAGATCTCACATGTATATCAGAGAGTTATAACACTTGACACTCCCTTGTCCTCAAGACCCGATAACCTTTGTTAGTGAGCTCACCTATAGTGGAGNTGAGCCTCCTTAGTTAGTTCCTTGAGATATTGGTCCGAGTACTATTGTTAGATCTCACATGTATATCAGAGAGTTATAACACTTGACACTCCCTTGTCCTCAAGACCCGATAACCTTTGTTAGTGAGCTCACCTATAGTGGAGCCCTATAAACCCCCTCATACTAAATCTCTATAAAATATGGACACTCACTCTCCTATTGATAGATTGGATCACTTGAACACTTAATACATGAATCTTCATGGCCATCTTTAGAGAATTCATTAGAACATAAATTGTTGGTATCATCAGCTGGATGAAAAGTTGGATAAGAAGTTGGATGAGAAGTTGGATAGCTTGGACAAAAGATTGACTAAGAAGTTGGCACCTATGATATCTCAAGGCATACCAAGAGAGGAACCATAGAATGCACAACACAATGATCCACATGAAGAAGAAAATTCTAACTCAAGAAAATTCAGCCACAAACAACCCTCTTTGGGTCCTCACAACCATAAAACAATTGATATTAGCATATGACATTTTTTTCCTAAGGTGGACTTGAACAAGTTTGATGGTTTTGACCCATTAGGATGGTCACCCAAATGAAACATTACTTCACCCTCTAGGGAATTACTGATGACATGATGAAACTTAGGGTGGGGGTCTTGTATCTAGATCTAGAACAATGGAAATTGTGGGAGTGGCATAACCAATCATATGAAAGCTACATTTCTTGGAGCCAATTTATTAAATCTATCCATGCGTGTTTTGAGTGAGATAGTCATTATTTTAGATAACTTACCAAGTTACACCAAACAAGCTCGGTTATAGAATTTATGTTAGCCTTTGAGAAATTATCCATCCATATAGATAACTTAACTAATTCTTTCTATAAAGAATGTTTCATTAGTGGCCTCAAGGAGGATATTTGAGCACAAGTTAGAATTTAGTGTCCTGCTACCTGGTTGGAAGCATCTTAGAGGGCTCTAGAAGCAGAGATGATAATCAATGAACAAACAAAAAAACCATCTTTCATTTCCCGCAGTCACCCTTCCCAGGTTAATTCCTCTAGCATGACCCCTAATAATCCCTTGAAAGTACAAATATTGTCTCCAATGGAAATGGTAGACTGCCAAAGACATGGAATTTGTTATAATTGTGACAAAAAAAATGATCTAGGTCATAGGTTTAAAGAACATAAATTATTTCGAATTCATATGACTGCTTCAGCCCTAACCAAAGGCATAACTACCAAAGAGACATTGAAGTTACCAATTGAAGACACCGACACTCTGACTCAGACATATATTGAACCTCAATTCCCTTAGAAAGAACCCCTAATATCCTTGCATGCATTATTGGGCATTTTGACCACAAACCTTGAAACTTATGGGTTACATCAAGCACCGAAAATTTGTAGTCTTGGATGATAGTGGAATTACTCACAATTTCATTCACGAGAGAGTGACAGAAGAAACTCATTGTTTTTTCCATGAGGTGCACAAATTTCAAATCATGATCACCAATGGAGGTATGATGAAATATGGGGGGAAATGTGAAAATGCCAAACTCTGTATGGGATACTATCAACTCAAAACCCATCTATTTGCCATCAATATGGGGGGTTGTTATATGGTACTAGGGGCATAATGGCTACACATGTTGGAACTAGTCACCATGGATTTCAAGGAACTATATATGAGTTTCACTAAAGAGGGTCAGGTACACACCCTTTGAGGGCTTCAGGTAGTCCCTCCTGAAATAGTCAGTTCTCATTATATGGAGAAGTTATTAAATAAATTCCTCTCTAAAATTATTACCCAATTTAATTCCATATAGGTTATGGAAATTCTGACACAGGAAATCCACCTAGACTTGTAGCTGGTCCTCGAAAAACATCATCAGGTCTTTGAGAGACCAAATTGTTTAACCCCTTCTCATGGAGAGCATGACCATGGTATTCCCCTGATTCCAGGAAGTCAACCAAAAATGTACACCCTTATTGACACCTTTTTGCACAAAAGAATGAAATAGGAAAGACCATTCAAGAACTATTGAAGGTGGGGATCATACATCCCAATACAATCCCTTACTCATCACCAATAGCCATCATGCTAAAGAAGGAAGGCCATTGGTGCATGTGTCCTTGTTTTAGGGATCTTAATAAGTTGACAATCAAGGACAAATCTCCTATCCCAGTTACTGATGATCTATTGGATGAACTTCATGGAGATAAGTTTTTCAATAAGCTTGATTTGCATTCAAGATACCACCAAATCAATATGAGTGAGACAAACATCCATGGGATAGCCTTCCAAACACACAAAGGTCATTATAATGATTTTCTTGTGATGCCTTTCGGTCTTTTTAATGCTCCATTCACTTTCTAGAGCCTCATGAACAAGATTTTCAAACCCTTCCTACGTAATTTTGTGTTGGTCTTCTTCAATGATATCTTGATATATAATAAAGCATGGGAATCACACATAGAGCATGTCGACAAGTTGTTGCAAGTCTTGAGGGACAACTAATTATTCTTGAAGCATTTCAAATGTGCTTTTGGGGCTCTCGAGGTTGAATATTTGGGTCACATTGTAAGTAAGAATGGAGTATGAGTTGATCCCAAGAAAGTGGCGACCATGTAATATTGGCCCCATCCCAAAAAACTGAAGAGTTTGTGGGGGTTCTTCGTAATTACCAGCTACTACAAGAAATTTGTGAAAAAATATTGCAAAATTGTAGCTCCCCTAACTTTACTCCTTAAAAATAATGTCTTTGTCAAAAACAAGTTAGTAGAACAAACCTTCATGACTTTAAAGGATGTCATGTGCACTACTCTAGTATTAATAATGCCTAGTTTTAATAAAACTTTCATCATGGAATGTGATTCCTTAGGAAGAGGTCTCAAAGTAGTCTTGATGGAAGAGGGACATCCCTTAACATTCACTAGTAAACAGTTGTGTGACTGCAATTTGGGAAAATCCACATATGAGATGGAAATGATGGTGATACTTCATGCAATGGAAACCTAATGCTCATATCTCATAGGGAGATGTTTCTAGATAAACATTGACCAACATAGTCTAAATTACTTCCTCAAACAATGATTGTCTTCACCAGAGAAACATAATTGGGTCACCAATATTCTAGGGTATGATTATGAGATCATATATAAAAGGGTAAAGAAAATGTTGTTGTTGATGCTTCATCCAAACAATTTGAGGAGGAGGGATCCCTCCTTGCCTTATCCTTACCAAGTCCTGTGTGGCTTGAGGATGCCCACAAAGAATGAATAGTAAATATAACTTTAAGGAAACTCATCCAATGACTTCAAGCAGATCCCAAGCCACTTAAAGGATATACATGGAAACAAGATGCATTTCAATATTAAAGGTGCATTGTTCTAGCAAAATATCTTTCCTTAAAACAACAATTCTTAGAGGAGCTACATTCAACACCAATAGAAGGTCACTCTGTCTTTCATAAAACCTATGAAAGAACTAAACACTCATTCTTATAGGAAGGAATGAAAATAGATATGCGAGATTTCGTAAGAACCTTTGAAAATTTCCAAACTAACAAGGGAGAGATGGTGAAGATGCTAGGGGCATTGCAACCACTATCAATTCCAACATAGATATGGACCAACATCTTAATGGATTTTGTCATGGGACTCCCAAAGGTGGGTAACAAATCAATCATCATGGTGGTCATTGACTATCTTTCAAAAGTTACTCATTTTTGTGCCCTAGCTCATCCCTTCATTCCTTCCTAAAATTCCCAGGTCTTCATGGATTAGATATTTAAGCTACATGGTATGCTCACTTCTATTGTCTTGGATTAAGACCCCACATTCACTAGCAATTTTGGCAAGAGAAATTTAAACTACAAGATACACAACTAAATATGAGCATTGCATATCATCCCCAAACAAATGGAAAAACAAAAGTGGTCAACAAGTGCTTGGAAACCTATCTGAGATGCTTTGCTTATGAAAATTTACACCAATGGGCACATGGGCTTCCCCTAACCGAATGGTAATACAATACCACTTAACATGGAGCTACCAAAATGACATATTATGAATCCATTTATGGCCCAAAACCCTTTTCAGTGGCATCCTATGTACTGGGAACCTCCAAGGTTCAGACAATAGATAAAACAATTCACACTAGATAAACCATTATATGTACCCTTAAGGACAACTTGGTTATGGCGGAAAATTGAATGAAACAACAAGATGATCAACATAGATCTGAACATTGTTTTTCCAAAGGGGATCAAGTGTTTCTTCATTTGTAGGCTTATAAACAAACATCACTCAAAGAAGAAGTTCCCCAGAAGCTAGCTCCCAAGTTCTACGGTCCTTATCAAATCATACAATGAATTGGATAGGTGGCCTACAAGATGGCTCTACCATCCCTCTCCATGATTCATCTAGTCTTTCATGTGTCTTGTTTGAATAAGGTTGTGGGATCAAATTGCAATGTGTAGACCAACCTACCAGAACTTGATGAAGAAGGGTCCATTTGGCTCTAGCCAAAAACAATATTGGATACTATAGAGTGTCAATTGTGCTAATGCACAATCAAGGAAGTACCGATCTAGTGGAAAGATATGAAACTAGAAGATGACACATGGGAACAAAAAATGATTCTACAACAATTTCCTCACCTTCAACCTTGAGGATGAAACTTCTTTCGAAGGGGGAGGGGATGTTAGGGTCCTATCCTAACCCGCTTACTTAGGATAATTTATTGATGTATGAGGCCACCTTCCTTGAATAAGGCCCACTAAAGAGTTAGTTAATAGTCACTCATTGTTAAAAGGGTCATTTTCATTAATAAGGTCTGAATTAGTTAGTAGAATCTCATTATAAGTGGGCCCACAAGTATGTAAGATTCTCTATTGATAGATATATATTGAGTAGAAGGTTATGTAATGTTTTGTCAATAATTGTTATTGTATTTGGAGCTTTGCTATATGAGGTTGCCCCTTTAAGAGGAAAGTGAACATAGCTCTCTATTTTTTATTATCAAGAGATATTTCTTAGGGTTTATCTACTTTCTCTTATGTTCTTTGGTTTTGCACTACATTTTATGTGATTTCATTGAAGTTTTGGGGTTAAGTACATTACAAAGAACTTATGAATCTATAGCATATGAAATGTAAGAACCATAGTTCTCGAATCCATAGCATATGAAGTGTAATGGCCGAAACTCTGGAATTCATGGATCCATAACAATGGGAATTGGTAAGTTGCAACTCATATCCGTAGCATATGATTTGTAGTATGATCGGTAACAGTCTTCAATTTGCAAGTTAGATACGAAATATACAAAATCTTCCCAATGCATCAACATTACTCAATGAAATGCAAAGTAATGAGAGAAAGAGTATGTTTGTGAAAATGTACTAACTTTGGTAAGGGAATTATCAATAATGAAGATAAATCATGGAAAAAGGATGCAATGAAAAAGGGAAAAAAATGGTCAAAAAGATGACAAAATAGGGACCCATGAGTTGCATTCTAACACATGCAAGTTGTTAGTTGAAACTCATAAGCAACATGTAGGTTTCTAGTTAGTATCTAGGAGCACCCTTGAAATGCCCCCAAAAATATAAAATTCATGAAAAAATGTGGGCTTTGAGTGGAGGAAGCAAAGATTGTGACACATGTACATCCCAAATATCAACCTCTAACTTCTTGAACGAACTCCTAAGCATATAAATATAGATTTCATGATTGGAGAAGCACACATCTAAACCTTATACTTGGAAGATCTGTCTAAAGGATATTTATTTGATTAGGAAATATCTTGATCCCATTCCTCTTGAAAAAAACCCTCATTTTTCTCCAAGTCTAAGTAAGTCTCTCTTAGTGTTTGTTGAGACAATATTTAGCTCCCCTATTGTAATGAGATCATTGTCCTTATGTTGAGATTGAGTTTGAATGTAACCATGGTTGGAGGAACATAGACTCATGTACAATGTTTTTGTATTATGATTGATTATATTTTTTTATGCAGTAAATTTTTACATTATATATATATATATACCCCATCAATCAATTCCTCTTGCAATATATTGTTATATTTCTTGCACTTATGGAATTGAATTGAAATTAACATGCCTAATGTTAGTTAGGATAATGCTTTTGAATTTATCTTGTTCACTTGAAATGATTAATGAAGGATGAGAAAGGTATGTCTCTATTGTTTTCTATGTAGGCATTAATGAAAGATTTATGTTGGATATATACTTGATTGGCTTACCAGAATAAGGACCAAATTGATTTTCCTAGATTTTTGCCTTTATATCAAATTCTTACCTAGAAAAGAATGATCAAAGATTTATTCTTGCTTTGTCAGTGGAGATCCAACCCCCTCACCAGGCACTTGTATTAAGCATAGGAAAAATCGCTCAAACACACTCCCACTCCAACAATCGCCCTTTACCTTTTTAGTGGGAATTGAGCCATTAATTCCTTGTGAGGATATCCCATTGGTCTCTACTTGTTAAAAAACAACCCCCTCTCTACCTCATACTCACTCATTCACCCTTTACTTTTTAATTGGAGATGGAGTTATCGATGAATAAGCCCCATTAAAATATACCCCCCTCCTGTCATCATCTCCCTTTTCCTACCCTTCCTCCATATTAATCATATTCATCTCACCAATACAAAATAAATAATTAATTATAAAATTTAAAAAACAAATAGCAAAAATAAAACTTAAAAAAACATAAATAAAAACAAAATAAATTAAACAAAAATATTATTTCTATTTTTTTAATCTATTAAAAAATAACAAAAAACACTTATGCAAAATAAATAAAATTAATTATAAAATTTTAAAAACAAATAGCAAAAATAAAACTTAACAAAATATAAATAGAAACAAAATAAAAATATATATTTTAAAAATAATTTTAAATAAATAATTAAAAAATAATTAAAAATATAAATAGAAATAAAATAAAGAAAACAAAAATATAAAAATAATTTTAAAATTTTTATTAAAAAATAACTAAAAACACTTATGTTAAAAATAATCACACTAACTAAATAAAACAAAAAACACATAAAAAAACAAAATTAAAATTAAAAAGTCATTCCCCTCCCCTCCCCCAATTTTCCTACACCATGACCCTTTCCCGGACCCTACCAACCATTCCTCTCTTTAGATCATATATATCAAAATAATCTCACACACATTTAAAAAAAAAAAAAAAAACCTACGTGGGTATCGAAAAGCAACGTGAATGGGATGGGGAGCGGTATTCCACGTGGGAGATAAGGGGTCGCGAGGGTTAGGGAAAGGGATTAAGGGATAGGGAAACAAGGGGAGAAGTGGGGAATTTGGGAATAGTTTTTTTGCTTTATTTTGTCCTTTTTAACATTTAATGTTACGTTTTCTTGTTTAGTGTTTTTTAATTATTATTTATTTTTTAAAAATTATATTTTATAATTATTTTGTTTTGGGTTTAGGATTTGAATTTTTTTTAGTATTTTTGTTAGCATAATTTATCAGTAAAGATATATATATATATGGTAATGAGTTTGCTTTTGAATTTATATTAGTTTGTGTTTTGATCCAATAAAATTTATACAATATTTTGAAATTTAATATTAATAATTTTTTAATTTTTTTTACTATTTTAAAATCAATTTTATTTTATTTTATGATTGATTAATTAATTTAAGGTTTTATTGTAAAGGGATGACGCCTCTTAAATAACTATTCAAAGTCTCGAGGAGTCGTTTATGTGACACCAAGATCTTATGATATGATGAGCCAAAATTACATTCAATGCATAGAACCTCATAATGACATGTGAGTAACTTACTTAATTATGCGGTTCTGTGCATAGAAATGCATAGAACTGCATAATTACTTTGGAGATGAATGAGAATGAAATGAGGAGTAGGTGAGAAAAGAGAGATAATGGTAGGAGAAGGAGTAGATATCATTGAAGGTGCTTCATTTATGAATCTATCTCCATAAAAAAATTAAAGGGAAGATGACGCGTGTGGGGGTGGAAGGTGGATGATTATTTTTCGATAAGACATATCTCAACAAAGTTATCTCATAAGATATCAACAACTCCATATTCAAAGAAAAAATAAAAATATATCAGTGGAGTTCGGAGGAATCATTGTTTTCCAAAAAAGTAAAGCTTGGTAAGGGTATCCTTGCAAGTCATGCAAAGGCATCATTAGAAAAAAGATGATACCCCTTAGGAGAGTAGTGTAGCATCTATATTGTTGATGAAAAGAGAAAATGTGATATAGTGTTAGAGAATACTAAACATTTCAAATTAGGATGAATATGTAGGTGTAAGAAGAAAACATTGTGTTTTATCTTTGGGTGTACATGTTGAATAGGTAGCATGCATTTTATTAACCATGTGAAATTAAATCTAGAGCTTGATGTGCATATGAAAGGGTAGTAGTATGCCTTTCTAAATCTAACAAGTATTATTCCAAAGTTGATGTGCATGTTGTTTATTGTATAAATCAAGATAGTGTATGAATATAAAAATCCTCTATATATCAAGATAAGTTAAGGGTGTCTATAAGAAGATGGTGGAAAAAAAAGTGGCAACAGGGTGAGCAAGATTGCGCTCACGGAGGAATGTGTGCACGTTCTTAATAGGGTGAGCAAGATTGCACTCACGTAGGAATATGTGCATGTTCTTAACAGGGTCAACAAGATCGTGCTCATGCAGGAACATGTGCATGTTCTTAAGAAAGCGCACACGTTCCTCTTGAGGATGGTTCAACGAACCCAGAACCAACACCGAGGATGCCAACTCGACTCNTAGGAATATGTGCATGTTCTTAACAGGGTCAACAAGATCGTGCTCATGCAGGAACATGTGCATGTTCTTAAGAAAGCGCACACGTTCCTCTTGAGGATGGTTCAACGAACCCAGAACCAACACCGAGGATGCCAACTCGACTCCTCAACAGGAATGCGCATGCATTTCCAAGAACGCGCACGTGCTCAAGGAATGTGTGTGCATTCTTGGTGTGCCCTATTAAAAGGGCCCGTGACTAGTCTATTTCCCCATTAGACCGACCATGTGACATGTTTGAGGAGTTATTGAGTGAATTGGAGCCCTAGGGTTTGCTGATGAGATGTCCACATGATCCTGACACTACCTCCTAGGTATTTGGGGTATTTATTAGCATGAAATTTCATGTTTTTTTAATTTCCTAAACTGTTTAAATGATTAAAAAATAAAACTATTTCATACAAATTTCATTATTAAATTGCAACACACATAATTAACATGGAATCCAAAGGAAATCAAAACCCGACACCACCACAAGAAGACACACAAAATCCCAACACAGAACCAATAAATGTAAACATTGAAATTGATGAAGGGTTAAGGTGTCTTAGATCTATTGTCGAAGACTTACATAGTACTAGAGATCCCACCCGATTGTCACTAGCTACTTACTTGGACACCATTTTATCATCCATTGCAAGTTCCCAAGGTAAATTAACCAATATTTTTTATTACAGGGATAGGATGTTTGAATATTATAGGATCGACCTTGATAAAAACCGAGTGAGAGACTTAAACATATGAAAACAAGAATTAATGACACTATTCATTGACCCNATTGCAAGTTCCCAAGGTAAATTAACCAATATTTTTTATTACAGGGATAGGATGTTTGAATATTATAGGATCGACCTTGATAAAAACCGAGTGAGAGACTTAAACATATGAAAACAAGAATTAATGACACTATTCATTGACCCCAGAACCAAAATATAGCCACCAATAAAAAAGAGACACATTTTTATGGACTAGTGAACCTACCAACCATTTAATAATAATTGGATGGATAGGTGGTTAATGGTTTTTGACAAACCTCCCTGCAATAATAGGGAGGTGCCTCTATATTTCCTTAGGAAATTATGGGCAAAGTTTATGTTGGGTCACCATGTAAACTACTTTGACATTGGTGAATTGTAGGGGGTGGGTTATGGGTCTACACAAGATAGAGAAAATGCTAGGCATGACCCAGTACTAGGCCCTCGTCCTCCTAGGTGAAGGCCTAACCCCCATGTTCAACATCCTCCCATTGCGAAAAGCATCACCCAAACACAAACATCCATACCAACCTTGAGTCGAAGCTTGGTGCAACATGGAATGTTTGTAGCATTATCTCGATAGGAGGTACCTACAGGTGACTTTGGGAGAGGGGTTGGTCCTTCAGACCCTGTAGTAGAGTGAGGAGAGGGCACATGGATAGACTAGACATTCATCTGGCCTTCATAGATGCTTGAGATGTAGACATATTTGTTATGGGACGATGAAGGTCGGTAAACATGAGGGTTTTGTAGAGGAGGTTAGTATCTTGACCATCTGTATGTACTTCATTGACTCTCTCTCTCTCTCTCTATATATATATATATATTTAGTATTTTTTCCCATATCTAACTATATGATGTTTGGAGTTGCTACACTTAGATAACAGACCCTCGTTGTTGGTAGATGCATCAATGCTACTTTCCACCTATAATACCCAAGGTTGAGCCCAAGTTGTAATGTACATATAGGCTAGTGATCCATGACACTTTGGGCCATAGTGCCTTTGTAAATATGTTTTGAGGCCAAAGTGCCTGTGTGATTATTAGGTCAGGGAGCCAGAATTGCTAAAAGGCTAGTGTGCCTATATTGTAAATTGTAATCACACTCATATTATTAATAAAATACATCACTGCTGCAGACTGACCAAAAAAAGAGAGATGGGGAGCTAAAATCCACTAGACAGGGAAACGGGGCTAAGAGTCTAGGAAAGGGGCTAAGCTAAGGGGGATTAAGCCCAATGGAATATTATATTAATATTCCTTAAAGCCAAAGTATGGCTATGAATATATCCAAAGTTTCTAAAGTAGAGACACGAGAGTTCCTTAAGTGCAACGTGTCATAAAAGGTAGATGAAAATATATTTGGGGGATTTAGTACATTTCCCCATCATTAGATCATCACTACTTCATCATTATTCCATCATTCCATCCTTCATACCCGAGATTCGTACTATGTAGTCATACCTAGAGTGGGAAAGCTTGGAATCATTTTCTGGGTAGAATTGGAATGAAGAAGCGGGTTGCTAGGCTCATGTGTTGTGAATAAGAAAAATGTTAGGCTTGTGTGTTGTGAAGAAGTGGGATGTCAAGTCCATGAGCATTCTCTTCAGGTGAGAGAACTACTGGGAAGTAATTCCTAAGGTGTCAAGCTGCAAATACGGGGCTCTGAGACTCCTTGTCCAACCTGTTGTTGAAGCCCCGGAAGGGAAGTGGCGCATGTTGAGAATATAAGGGGCACACTTCCTAGGGTGGGACAAGCATGTGGGGGATGAGGGACCGTAGGGTGTTTGCTAGAGTTAGCACATGAGTCTGAGTTTTGGTTTGTAAACACACCTAGCATGGATTACAATACCTTTGTCTTGCTGGAGTTTTATCCCTAGCTTGTGGGTGACCTGCTGCTGATCTTATGAGCAACAAAGTCTAAGGTTGGGAAGAATGTGGAAGGTTTTTGCGTAGTTGGCGTTTTAATTACCTGAGATAAGTGTCTCTATGTGTTGTGTAAATTATTGCTTGAATTTTTATGTGCTTTCTACTATGGTTTTTCCTGTATATGTCGTTTATATATATTTGTTATTATTATGCATAATCATGTTCATGTCCAGAGCATTATTTAGCAAATTAAATTGGTATCAGAGGTCGGAAATTTGGTGTGGCATTTCCCAACAGGGAGCTAGGGATGTTACACCACCACTAATGTAGTAGTAGAGGTAGCCCGCTCATTTGGTGTACTGCATACACATGTATATGTCACATTTGATAAATTCACCACAATGATTTGCTTATTCTCTGACATCCTCAAATATAATGTTGTTGTTTTTATACATGTTGCGGTATCATACGGTGATGAACCATGTTCATCAAGGATGGCAAAATCACCTCCTTCATAGGTATCACGTGTCGAGTTAAATCTTGTTTAAATGTAAAATTTGTTATATTTTTTTGGTTGAATTTTACATTTTTGTAATAATAAAAATATTATAAATATGTATGTAGGTTTCTTCATTCACTACTAGGTCTCCTATACCACCACCCTTCTAATCACCAACACTACCCACATTCCCTCCATCATTTT